>JAODAL010056620.1:0-23179 GCA_025379985.1 Phyllomedusa bahiana | reverse complement strand
GCTCAACACTACTCTTGAGCCTTGTGCACCTCCGTTTTTAAATCTCTAACAGTCATCTTACTGTAAAGGGGTTCAGCTAGGAATAGCAGAGCTGATATGCCAATCACTGCTATAGACTTCCACCCCGCACAGCCTGACTAGAAAGTGTGAGTCTGAAGCTGGCTATGGCTCTTGAAACAGCATGATGAGAAAGCCCCTATGATCTCTTACAGGCACAGCCAGTTTTGACCTTCCTGAGAGAGTCCCATTTTTGAAATCTGACATCTGAATAACTTTTTGACACTTTTTCCTATCCATGTGATTCAGAGACTGTTTTTTCTCATGACACATTGGAGGACATGTATGAAAACTGTCTAAGTCGAAGACTTTCCTTGTTGCCCATAGCAACCAATCAGAGCCCACCTTTAATTTTTTCAGAGCCCTACATGAAATGAAAGGACAGCTCTGATTAGTTACTATAATAATAATAATAATAATCTTTATTTATATAGCGCCAACAAATTCTGCAGCACTTTTCAATGTAGAGGGTATAATTACAGACAAAAGACATACATTACACAGTGATAGCTACTTACAGATGAGACACAAGGTGTGAGGGCCCTGCTCGCGAGAGCTAACCATCTATGAGGGTGTCTGGGGGAGACAACAGGGGAGATGTGCTGAATTTACAGTGGGCAACAAGGAAAATCTTAGACCTCTGCAGTTTTCATACATGATGCCCATTGTGCTTTAAGTTAGTAAGAAATTTTGTCCCAAACCATTTTAATTTATTTGTGAAAAATAACATGAAACATTTGCCATTTTCAAACTTCCAAAATGTATGCATGTAAGACAGAAAGTTATTCCACTCAAAATAGTTTAGAACTAGCATCTACCATATGTCTACTGTAGGTTGGCATCATTTTTTAAATGTCTTTTTTTTACGACATTAGGGGGCTTAGAAATTTAGTAGTCATTTTTTCAAATTTTCAAGAAAATTTGCATTATACATTTTTTTTAGGGATCAGTCCAGTTCTGACGTGGCTTTGAGGGGCTTGTATGGTAGATTCCCCCATAAATGACTTCATCCAAGAAACAAGACCGCTTAAAGTATTGCCCACAGTGTTTAAGAAGTTTGTTAACCCTTCAGGTATTTCACAAAAATGAAGCAAAGTGGGGGTGAAATTTCAAAATGTCACCTTTTTTTTTCAGTTTTTATCTGTTATTCACAAGAACACGGTAGATGTGACCAGGGAAATGCAACTTAATATTGATTCCACTTATTCTGTCATTTTCAGAGATCCCATATGTGGCCCTAGTGCGCTATTTGGCTCAACCGCAAACCTCAGAGTAGAAGGAGCACCTACCTAGGTTTTCGGACACCCTAAGTTGCTAAAACTCATAAAACACAGCTAAAAGTACACCATATTTGAATCTGCACCCCTTAAGGAATATATACAGGGGTATAGTGAGTGTATTGACCTCAAAGGTGTTTCACAAATTTTTTTGGTGTTAGGCTGTGAAAATAAGAAAAATGCTTTTTTTTCAACAATCTTCAATTTTAGCTGAAAATGTTTCATTTTTACAAGGAATCCTGGAAAAATAAATTTGTTACGCAATTTCTTCCAATTTGGGCAATACCCTAAATGTTGGTGTAAAATGCTGTATGGGCTCATGGTCGGGTTTACAAGGAAGGGAGTGTTATTTGGCTTTTGGAACACAGATTTTGGTGGGTATCTCAATTGCAGAGCTCCCAAAGTACAAGAACAGGTAAAACGTTCCAGAAGTTGCCCATTTTGGATTCAACATCACTCAGGGATCTCATGTAGAGGTGTCTTGTACATTTTGGACACAAAGGTGTTATTTTTGCTTTTTTTTTAGCATTTGGCCATGACAATGAGGGAGGAGGGAACGCAGTTCAGCCATTGTTTTTGGGGCTTTAATTTTACAGCGGTAAAAATGCGGTATAGATGACATGACAACTTTACTATGCGATCGGTACAATTACAATTATATAAATTTTATATAGTTTTTTTTTGTTTTATTACTTGTACACAATAAAAATGGATTTATAAAAAATGGCGTTTATGCCGTCAGTCTGGTAGCCATAACGTATTTATTTTTCTGTATACACAGATGATTATGGGCCATTTTTTTGTTAGATGTTTGGAACAAAAAACAGCAATCCTGGTAGTGTTTTTTTTTTATTTTTACAGTGGTCACCACGCGTGGTATAAATGACATGCTACCTTTACTTAGCAGGTCAATCCAATTACAGCAATACCCAATTTGTAATTTTTTTATTATGCTTTATGGATTTTACACAATAAAAACACTTTTATTGAAAAAGGAAAACCTGTTTTTTCATCCCCATAGTCTGAGAGCCATAACTTTTTTTATTTTTCTGTGTATGGAGATGTGTAGGTGCTTGTTTTTTGTGGGATGAGTTGACATTTTATTGGTATCATTTTTGGGGGACAAGGCTTTTTGATCGGTTTTAAATCCGTTTTTTGGAAGGCAGGATGAAGAAAATGCAGCAACCGTAGTAGTGTTTTTCAGTTATATTTTTAACACGGCTCACCATGCAGTATATGTGATGAGTTAGTTTTACTCCTTGGGTTGAGATGATTATGGTGATACCCAATTTATATAGTTTTTTATGTTGAAGTGCTTTAAAAAAAAGTGTTTTTATTGTGTAAAACAATGCATTTCTGTCTTCTGAAAGCCATGACTTTTTTATTTTTCTGTGTACAGAGCTATGTAAGGGTTTTTTTTGTGTGTGATGAACTGATTATTCTAATTGGCACCAATTTGATGTTTATATGAGTTTTTGATTGCTATTTATTCCATTTTAAGTGCTGCGGGATGAACAAAAATCTAAATTTTTCACTTTTTTTTATTTATTTTTTTACGACGTTCACCGTGCGGGTTATTTAACATGACAGATTTATAGGGTGGGTCGTTACACATGTGGCATTACTAAATATGATTACTTTATTTATTTTGATCTTTTATGGGGTGATTGACGTTTGTGAAGGGGAAAAGGGCGGAGTACGTGTTTTTTAATTTTTTTTTGTGTTTCACTTCCGGGCTGTCAGGTATGGAGACACCGTTGCTGCACCAATTACAGGCAGAAGCAGCTCCCTCTTTTTGTCTGTGCCTTAGCTTTTGCAATCATGATAGATTGCGACAGCTAAGGGTTAATCAACTGGGTGATGCGGCATGAGGCTGCGGTAATATGCCGCTGGTCCCATGTTGCGATCGCGCGGGCCCGCCTGATCTGTAGGACGGACCGGTACGTCCATTTAAGGGAACACACTTCCTGCTAGGACGTACCGGTATGTACTTGTTTAGGAAGGGGTCAAGTACAAACGTATATAAATATAGTTAGTACAGTTGAAAAAAGACATATGTCCATCAAGTTCAACCAAGACTGGAAAAATATGTTTATGAAGAGAGGGGTAAAAGAAGTTTTAAAAGACATTATCTCACCATGTTGTTTTACAGAGCCACGGACAGCTTTAGGTTCATACTTCCTGGTTAGGCTATGGGTGGTTCTGTAGCAGGGATTGGCAGCTCTGCTTTTCCTAGCTGATCCTGTTTCAGTGAGATGAGTGCAGAAGGTTTGTAAACTGTAGTGCACCAGGCTATAGTGCTCTGAAAAGTTTAAGTCCATGGTCGGACCTAGTGAGAAGTGTCAGTAACCTAGAGAAACCTGTGTACACATGCAGTAGATAAAACCTTCCATATCTCCCAAACAAAGCAAAATCAAGAGCAATGCATTTGGTATTAATCTTAATTTGCCTTTCCCTACATGTTTAATGGTAATAATTATAGTAAGAAAACCCAATCAAGCTTTGCTTCTCCCTTGTAGGCTATTGAACCCAAAAGACATTAACCATTCTATAGAAATATAATTCCTGATCTCAAAATTGCCTTCAGATTGGTTCCAGATGTTTTACATGGCTACATTAGTATTATTTAGTTGTAAGTTGTGATATAAGCCTTTCTTGAAGCCCTCAACTGCTCCTGCTGTGACCAGCTCCTAGGGCAGCTATTTTCTTTCTCCTCTAAACATAGCTCAAAGTTTTCCCATCTCACACATTGGTGGCCTATTAATAGAATAGGCCATCAATGTGTGACTTTCAAGAGCCATTTAAAATGCAAATTAGAATACCTGGACAATCTCTCCAGTCACTAAACGGGAGCGTCCAGGAGGTAAGTATGAACCTTTCCTTCTATTTTTAATCATGCCCAACAGACTAACTTGCTTTCACAACTCTCCGAACACCCCTTTAAGTCTGTTCTTTGTTCTGCTGGGAGATAAGCAGTATGCAGCAGCTACCTGACACCACTCTCTTTCAACAAACATGAATGCTTGACCAGCAAATTTCTCTATGTCCATAGTCCAGAAAGATTGGGCATGGGGACTCCACACAAGAACAGAGCTCCAAATGGGTATAATAAATAGTAATAAAAGCCACATAATTACCTCTATTAAAATCTTAAAGTGTCTGAGGCTGCAGAAAACTAGATGATAAAGGCCCCTGGAAAATTGCCCCTTATACCCTTCCTATAACCCATGCTAGTTTTTAGCTATGTATGTGTTTAATTGTGCATCACTGTGCTTTGCATTGATAGAACAATTAAACCTTTGTATTAGGTTAGATTTGGCATAGTGCTCTGTTCATTCATCAGTCATTGTAGTGTGAATGAACTTTGATTAAATGTTATATCCTCCAGGACATGGATTCTTTACAGACCTTTTTCTTCTTGTAATATAAAAACTTGGCAGACGTCTATATTTTTATGATTTCTTGTTTCAGATTGCTTGACAGAGCTCCAGATGGAACAATATTCATAGTTATGTGTTTTTTGGTAAGATCTGTGGATGCTGTGGGCTTTGCTGCTTCAATTACAGCATCATCTGCTATTCTGGTGAAGGCATTTCCTAACAATGTAGCCACTGCAATGGTGAGTCAATTGTGTACATCTTACAAAATAACTAGATAATTGTGTATTTACTGCTTGTTTGTTTTAAATTCAATAAGTAGGTGACAAAGAATGGGTTAATGGGCCGATGTCACTTCTAATACATAGCGCTCCATCTGATGTTGTGGCTGCACATGCCGTGTTGAATAAGTTTTTTACAATACATAAAATGTATTCGGTAATACATACCCATATACGTACCACAAAGTGTGGTATGTATTTGGATACGTTTTCTGGACTGCAAAAACGTATTGCTATTGTTTCTATTAGCTTTTAAATGCGTAAAACAGATCATGAAGTGACATTTTGGACAGATCTGTAAAACGCAATACAATAACGTATATAAAAATTGGATTTTTGTACTTGCCATAATATCCTTTACTCGTCCGATTCATTGGGGGACACAGCACCTTGGGTATAGACCCTTTCCCTAGGAGGCGGACACTAGGCGGACCGAACGTGTTGGGCCCGCCCCGGTGAACTATATCCCTCCTGCTGACGCCAGGCTGATCAGTTGGTACAAATGCGGTGGCCGAGAGGAGGAACAAAAGAGAACCCTAATTCCATGGAGACAAAACAAGGGAGGGACCTGTGTCCCCCAATGAATCGGACGAGAAACGGATTTTATGGTAAGTACAAAAATCCAATTTTCTCGTCAATGTCATTGACACTTGGCGGATGGAAGTGATGGCCATCAGGAAGGCCACCTTCCATGAAAGTAAACGTAGGGAAAGGTCTTACAGTCTTCACCAAAAGTGCACGCCGATGAGACCCGCGTACCAAGACCTGCGGCCCAAATCCAAGGTGATGAGAACGGCTGGTATTCTCTTGGACTTGAGACACTTGAGCCCTCGAGGAAGAAGAGGCCAGGGTGAAAAGAGGTAGATCAGAGCAAACTGACCCCAAAGCAGGACCAGCGCGTCTACTGCTAGCGCCAGAGGATCTCTGGCCACATAACTCAGGAGTTGGTGATTGAGACGAGAGGCAGCCAGACCGACGTCTACCGTACCCCATTTCTGGCAAAGAAGGCGAAAAACCTCTGGTTGAAGAGCCCACTCCCCGGAATCGACCATTGCTCAACTGAGATGATTGGCCAACCGGTTTTCCTCCCCTGGAATGAAAATTGCTGACAAAAGCAGTACTGATGATCTGCCCAGTGAAGAATCCTTGCAGCTTGTGCCACCCTGAAGACTCAGATAGGCCACTGCCGTGGTGTTGTTGGACCTAATCCGAACTGGGCGCCTCCGGATGAGAGAGGACCAAATGCGAGAGTGCTAGGAAAATAGCTCGGAGTTCCAGCACATTGATCTGACGACTGGATTCCCCAAGAGACCTTGAGTTGTCCGGGAGCCGAAGACGGCACCCACCCCAAAACGCTGGCATCTGTGGTGATAAGCCATTGCGAGGACAGAAACGACCTCCCTTGATGTAACGTTGGGGACTCTAGCCAGCAGCCCAGGTCGACTCGATTCTGGGGTGGCAGGCGAACCGTTGTGTTCAAGGACATTGGAGACCCATGCCACCGAGACAGGATTGCCTGCTGCAGAGAGCGAGAAAGAAACTGCGCAAATGACACCGCCTATAATGCAGCCACCTACATGCCGAGAACTCGCATGCAAGTGCGAAGAATATACAGGGTGCGATTCAGAAGTAGAGAAACGTCTGAACATGAGTGCTGGACCTTCCCGGATGGAAGACACACTGGCCACCTGAGTGCCAATGAATCATCCCCAGAAATTCCATCCTTTATGATGGAATCAGACAGGGATTGCCCAATTTAACTATCCACCCGAAGCATACTGCGATATCTAGGGTGATCCTGATGCTGACCAGGCAGGCGCATCGAGATGGAGCCTTCACTAGATGGTCATTCAGACAAGGAACCATGGTCACTCCCCTGATGAAAAGGATCGCCATTAGGGGTGCCATGACCTATGTGATGACCCCTGGTGAGTTGCGAGCCGAAACGGCAGAGCTCTGAACTGAAAAATGGGAAAAGCAGGAACCACTGGTGGACCTGGGAAATAGGGACATGCAAATAAGCATACCCGATGTCTGGAGCAGAGAGATTTTTCTGTCTGCTATAGAGGTTACCACTGACCGGAGCAACTCTATGTAGAAACCGGGACCTCACACATACCGGTTGAGGTCCGACATCGGCCCTACTGAGCTGCCCTTGGGGATCATAAAAGGGTTTGAATAAAAACCCTGAAAGCTGTCGGACTCAGGAACAGGCATAATCACTCCTTGAATGAAGAGGGTGCAGATTGCCAGAAAAACACTGACGCCCGAGCCATAGACGCAGGCGGGGGGAATGCTGAAACTGTGCTGTTGGTGCTGAATGATGTGAATCTTGAAGTGGCGACCTCGCGAACCCAGGCATC
Organism: Phyllomedusa bahiana; assembly: GCA_025379985.1. NCBI lineage: Eukaryota > Metazoa > Chordata > Amphibia > Anura > Hylidae > Phyllomedusa > Phyllomedusa bahiana. Next base: position 15,824 of record JAODAL010056620.1, on the reverse strand, counting down.
GTCAACCTGAACCTGCCAGATCTCCTGGAACTGGAAGAGACAACCCCCCCCCCCCATCTGAGACAGGTTTTCGGGTGGGGGCAAGCCCTCAAACAAAGTGCGACTTGGGGGAAGGGAGCTTGATTTTTCTGCGAGACGCTAGGACGATGCTGGTCTGGTTAAGGGGCACTTGGCTCCCGTGGAGCTGGGAATTTTCCCGGCGGCCGGCCTGTAAGAAAAGCCCAGAAAGGGCTGAGACTGAGCGTGCTTTTTAAGTGAATGACGCCACGCCGGCTGGCTCTGAGGGGGGAGAATACTATGACCCCCTATGGCCTGTAAAATAAACTCGACGACAGGCTTCCCAAAAAAGCTTACTGCCAGAGAACGGAAGTGCAACCAATAACTTCTTGGAAGCTGCATCCACTGATAAAGATTTTACCCACAGGGAATGGCGAATGGCCACTGAATTGGCCAACTCTCTAGCCACTAAATGGGCTGACACAAGTGAAGTTTCAATGGAACGTCGAGACACCTGAAAGTTGGGAAGCGAGATTCCACAACTCCTTCGTGGAAGCTCCAGCTGACAGGCGTTGCTGTAGCTGCTTTGACCAGAACATGTAGGCTTTGCTGACCCGCGAAGAAGCAGATTCAGGTCGCAGGGTTGCTCTGGCCGCCACAAAGGCGGACTTACAAAAAAAACGTGTAGATGCCTGTCTGTGCTGTCACAAAGGACTGCCACGTCCAAGACGGGGATGGCCATATGCTACGTGATCCGGGTGACTAGGGCGTCCCCTGATGGGACCCCCGACTAATTTGACCCTGATTCTTCAGAAAAGGGACAAAGATTATTAAGCCCTCTGGTAGGAAACAAACACCTGACAGGATGTTTCCACTCCCTGGCAACTAGCTCTCAAACTCCAGGTATGCAGGGAACACCAAACGCTGCCGCCTGCCGCTATGAAAGAAAACCTCCTCCTCGGAGGCTGAGACATCCTCATCCTTAACATGAATGGAGTCTCTGACAGTCCGGATAAGGGCTTGGACCGCTGCTGCCATACCATCAACCCTGTCTGGTCCAAAGCCAGAGACAGAGGAGTCTCCAGAAGAGGCTATGTGCAGGCCTGGAGTTTTCACATCCGTCCCTAATAGCCCGGATAAGGGCTTGGACCACTGTTGCCGTTCCAACATCTCTGTTTGCCTCAGAGTCAGAATCAGAGGAGTCCCCACTTGAAGAAGCCGTATTCAGGCATGGAGCTTCTATCTCCGACCACTGTCTGATTGGAGAGAGCTCAGGTGAAAACGAGGAAGAGAGAACTCTAACACTCTTATGCGAACATTCCGTATGGGCTGCGCCGGACGCTGGACCCTGGGAGGTGCGAGGCTGGGCAGCAAGCAGAAATGCATACGGTCTATGGCCGAAACCATAACCTGGGACAATCTGGACAGTTTTCCCCTGTTGGTTAGAGAAACCTGGCCCATTCCGGGGCCACCGATCCATGACATGAGGGGTCGGGCCCTGCGGCAGTCGGCTGAGGAGCAGCGCAAAGGTCACTGGCCTTGGCCACAAGAGAATTTCTTGTGGCAACGGCGCAAGTGGAGTAAGTCGCTACTGCTTAGGATGCGGGCGGTTTTAACCCCTCATCCTTGAAAGGGACATGGCTGCAAAGCAAGCAGGGCAGGGATAGATGGCCCACAGAAGGCCAACTTACCACCCCAAGGAGCTGTACCCTCCCTGGAAGCCAGGAGATGCAGCAAGCAGCCCGGACGCCGAACGCCAGAAAAATGGCGATTAGGCTCCACCCCCAACAAAGGCTTGCTGCTGGAGGTCCTGCCCCATCCTGGGAGAGGTCTGGACCCATTTGGGGCAGCCCCCGGGGCGGAACCACCCCAGCAGAGGGCGCGGCCTTTTTGCGGCCAAGGCGCAGCCTAGGCCTCCAGAAGCCGGTCGGAATGGCCCCCCCGAAACGCTGCCAAAGCGGGAAAGGGGAACCCGCAGCCCCCGGAGGACCCATCCTAGCCCCCATCAGCCAGTGCCATGCGCAAACACGCGGTACTGTAGCTAAAAAGACATGGTAGCTAAAAAAAAAAACGGCACAGCAGGCCAACCATGCCCTGCTATGTAGCGCCGGCTATAGCTAAGCAGGGGGGCGTGCTCCTAATCCCGGGAAACCCACTAAGACCAGGGAAAAAAACCACCACCGGGGGGCCGCAGGAAAACGGAATTCCTGCGGCCCTCCAACTCCGTGACTACCCCCAAACGGAGGAAGTTGGGGTACTAACCAATCCGATGTCTTTGGGTGTCGTGGCATCACCCCTTCGGTACCATGCACCCAGAGGTGAGGCTACCGGAATCCGTGAAAAGGCTGAGGAGGCAGCAGATGGGGACGGGTGAGCGGCGAAAAGGAAGGCCAGCCAGCTAAAAAACTGACTGGTTTCCTGAAGCCCTCAGGGGGGAGTACGTCACAGTAAAAGTACGTGCTGACGACCCCCCTGAAAGGTGAGAGCCAGGCGCTCAATCACTTTCCAATAGGTAAGAGCCAGGTGCTCAATCGCCTTACTGCAAAGGAACACAAAATAACAAACTCTGCAGAGCTGCGGAGCAGTGTCTGCCTCATACGGACACTAGGCTGAAAATTGATCAGCCTGCCATCAGCAGGAGGGTTATAGTTCACCACGGCGGACCCAACACGTTAGGTCCGCCTTGTGTCTGCCCCCTAGGGCACGGGCCTACACCCCAAGGTGCTGTGTCCCCTAATGACCTTGGAGAGAAATGCATATGATCTAAAAGACCATACGTATTTTACATTGAAATCGATGAAAACTGAATGGAACATTGTTAAATACGTATTTGGGTATGTGTTTAGGTACGTAATACGTACCCAAATATGTGTTTCACAAACCCAGTATGAACATACCCTTACACTCACCTGCAAATGTCGCTGCACTAACTGTAATCTGAAATGGGTCAAAGACTCGTGTTCATTCCTTCTTACATTCACCCCATCCGTTAGTGTTTCTGACTTCTATAAAATGATGTCATTTCTTTACTATGTTTTGTTAAAGAATTCTCACAATATTAAATGCTTTTTTGCTTTTTAATAAACAGGGCTCTCTTGAAATTTTCACTGGATTGGGCCTTGTTTTGGGTCCTCCCATTGGAGGGGTTCTCTATGAAACATTTGGATATGAAGTTCCATTTATAGCACTTGGCTGTGTTGTCCTCTTGATGATACCACTAAATATTGTTGTCTTGCCAACATATGGTACGTACATGTGTTTATTAGAATGAATTCTATTTGATTTCCTAAAGATTTTTAATTTTTTTTGTCAATATGACAATTGATACAAGAAGATAAACTATTACAGCTATTTTAAGAGAAAAAAATACTACAGATCAGTTATCTGACCATTGATCTGCCATCTAGAACAAAAGGCTATATAGAAAATTATTTGGTCTAAATCGGGGCCTCTCATTTTTTGTTAATCTTTGACCTTAACAGACTTGACTTAAAGGAGTTGTCTCCCTACAGAGTTTCATAGGCTGCATGAATGAAATACTCTGTCACTTCCTGGTTCAGACTGACTGATTTGCATAAGCTCCATGCTTGTATTCAACTCTGTGCTTTCAGTTGCTAATTAGATCAGATTAGCTCAGAAGCTTCTCAAACTGCTTGCAGAAGGCTTTATCTGATCCCTCAAACAAAAGCCCTAATTACAGTTCTGTTTATTTTACATAAATCAAGCTTTTTACTGCCCAGCACCACAGACACTACCATGACCTGTGTGATGACATCACTCACTGCTATCTCATAGAACAAACAGCAGGGGGAGAATTGTTTACAGGTTGGTTACTGAGGGAACCGAAATAGCCAGGGAGGTCATAAATTCACTTGTATCTCCTTAGGGAAACAGATGAACATAGCAATATATTTGGAAAATGTATTTATTTTGTGTTCCCTACAATTGGAAAGCTATTCTTTGTAGCGAGACAACCCCTTTAACAATTGATCATAGTCTAATGTCTAATCGTGCGAAAATTACAATGAGCACAAAAGTCAGACAATATTAAACCGAAGATTGCTGCAACCATATAACAGCCGTAGAAAACTCAAGCTGCGTCTCTCACCTCAAAGCAAAGGAATGGTTTTAATCATAGAGTTTTCTCACAATTCTAGACCTACTAGGTAGATTTGTCAACATGTTCTAAAATAAAAACTTGTCATATTGCCTGTAGCAGCCATTCAGAGCTCAGTTTTGGTACAATGAAAAAAGTAGTATGATTGTTGCTAGGGCAACTTTTCTGTTTCCGTAATTTGGCCCCTGTCATTAATTACAGTGACCCTTTGGTTAGGTTCTTGTGTCAAGAGCGTGGCTTTAATTGGGTATAATACAGAGGAATTGCTCTTTATTTTTATAAAGTTGGCAAAAAATATGTTTTCCATAACGTGGTAATAATGGGCTCTACATAATAATATTTATAGTTTTGTTTTTGTCCTCCGATTTACACTCTCTTTACTCAACACTTTCCTGGTGGAATACTGAAGCAGGGAGAGATCTAGGAATGCATTTTATTGGGGATGGCAAAAAAATGTCTTTGTTTGGTGATGCCCCGACCACTTCCTTTAAATATAGAAGCCAGAGACATGCCTACAGTTCCTTTTTCAGTCAGTCACAAGTACATACCACCAGCATACAAAAACCGGCATTGAATGCCAATAAGATAAGTCACCGTTGCCTTAAAATTGTCATGTGCACTTCACTTTAAAACTGGAAATGCAGTTGCGAAAAACTACTTGGGCTTTTCTTATTTCTTTATCATTAAATATGACTCTTGATGTTTAATCTCTTATATGGCATGGTCAATAGCAACTGCAGGATCTAGGTGGTTTGTCAAAAATAGGAGGCTTCCTCTGTTACCATAATAGCCATCAAGCCCTGGCTTCCATAACAAATTACTACAATCGCAGGCTGGTGTGTGTCTGTGTGTGTGTGTCGTGTGTGTCTGTGTGTGTATGTGTGTGTCTGTGTGTGTCTGGTGTGTCTGTGTGTGTCTGTGTGTGTGTCTGTTTGTCTTTTTAGACTATACCACAGGTATGGACTTTTAGATTCATTGTCAGTTTTACAATAAAGCTTTTGTAAACCAAATGTACCAAAGCATTACTTGAGTGATCCAAGTATTATAGTGTACAGTCGCCTAGTGGGACAAAAAAAAAACTGAAAAAATTAATGCTAAAAAAAAAGTTTTTATTTATTTTATTTTTAAAAAGTGATTAAAAAGTACAAATAGTAAAGTTGAAATATTTTTGGGCCATAGCTGTAAAATTGCCTAAAAAACTAGGATGGGCGAATTTCTAAAAAAATTCGATTCGGTCACTTCGGGGAAAATTTTCCGAAAAAATTTCCCGTTTTCGTTCCGAATTACTTTGGACGAATCGCTTTTAAAAAGCAGCTTTTTTCCAGGGGAAACAAAAGCCTGGGGTGCTTTTTAAAAAACGTTGTGCCATGCTTAAATATGCAGAGGGGGGTTTGGGTTTTTTGGTTTTTCATACAATTTTGTGTTTTAGTTTTTGACACGCAGATGACTGCCGCCGTTTCTTAGAATGGGCTTCCTAAAAAAATTCCCTGGGCATTTTAAGAGGGAAAAATGACCAAAAAAACTCAAGGGGGAAGGGGTTAGCCTGTAAATTCAGGGCCAGCGAAAGCGGGAAAAAAAACAAGCTAAAGAGCTCAGGGGGGCAAAATTAGTGACAGAGTGTGGAGGTGACAGCGGCAGCCACACCCGCATGAGATCAGGCAGGGGCACAATGCCCATTTGGAGGTGGAAAACAGGGAGGAAGCCACAGAGTGGCAAAATGCGGGTAGCGGAGGTAAGGGGACGGCGGCAGTATGAGGGTCAGGCAGGGGCACAATGACAGTCTGGAGGTGGAAAAACCCAGGAGGAAGCCCCCAGAATGGCCCCAATCACACAGTGGGGAAAGGCCAAGAAAGCAGCAGAATGAGATCAGGCAGGGGCACAATAAACATTCTGGAGGCGGCAAATCAGAAATTGGGCCCCACAGAGTGGAAAATGATACAGTGTGGGGGTCACGACACCCAGCAGAAATGAGATCAGGAAAGGTGGCACAATGACATTCTGGAGGGGGGAAAAAAACAGTATTAGGCCACAGGGGGGCAAAATCACACAGTATGTAGGTCACCGACAGCAGCAGCATGAGATCGGGAAAGTGGCCCCAAGGGACATTCGGGAGGGTGGCAAAACGGGGAAGCCACGAGTGGACAATGACTGAGAGCGGAGGTCACGGGGGCAGCGCATGAGGTCAGGCAGTGGCACAATGACAAGTGGGGGAGGACAGGGCAGCGCCACAGCAGCAGCTTTGAGGTAAACCAGGGGCCCACAATGCCCCACAGTGTGGATGTCCCGGCAACAGCAGCAGCAGAATGGGCACTAGAGTGGCCAAAGCAGATTTGTTGAGGGGGGTGGGGGGTTGGGGGGGGGGGCCAATACCAGCCCCTGGTAAAGAGGGGTTTAGGAAGAGGGAAAAAACGGGTCAGCAGATGTGTGGCATCAGGGGGGTGGCGGCCCATCAGAATAGTGGCTGAGGCAGGTATTTTTAAAACCCAAAACTGACCCCAAAAGGGCATTGGGGTTGGGGAAAATCCGGGCCCGACCCCACGCCTGTTTTCATTTTGAAAAAGGGTTTCAGTCGTTCCACTTTTTCCCGTGGAAAAGCGGGTTCCCCTTGGGGGTTTCGTTTGGCCCCCCCCCGCACTGAACACCCGCTCTGAGGGGCCAAAACTACGGGCCCGGGCAGTACAGTTTCCATGCCAACTCGGAAATTTGCGGCCCAAAATCCAGTTGGCGGGCCCGTATTTCCAGGGGAAAATCTTTAACTGAGGTGGCAGAGTGCTGCCCAAATTGGGCCCAAAAACCCTGGGGTTTTCAGGGACTGCTCCGGTCCTGCTGCTGCTGCTGCTAGGGCTGCCCTCCCACTAGGGGGTGAAGGAAGGGGCTCATCAGCGACTCCAGATTGGGTTTTATTTTAAAGAGGGAAAGCGGGTTTACTGTCCTACCCCCCCCCCCTTCCCCCCAGAGCCGCGGCAGTAGTACGTGAGGCTGGGGAACCCCCCCCGGTCAGCCCAGTCAGGGGGGCGTTTGCCAAACATAGGCAGCACCCAAACCCCGGGATTATGGGGGTTTTCCCCTTTTGTATTTGAGTTTGTTTTCCCCTCTAAATTTAGCGGGAAAAAAAAAGGCCCCTTTTTTGGAGGGTAGTGAGGGTCCAATAGGGTGGAGGGGGCCAGAAGTCTCCCTCTGCCGGTTGCGGGAATATTCGGCTGTCACTACCCGGCAAATAAGCATGCGCGGGCCATCTGCAAAAAGTGATTTCCAAGGGGCTCCCTGCCCCATTTCCCCCGTATACTGCCACGGTGTTTTGGGGGGTCATCTCCCTCTTTCTTTTTCATCTCCATCCACCCCCTAAAGCTGCTCCTGCTCCTCCTCTTTTGTCACCGGGTAGAAAACCCCACCCCATTTCACCGGACAATGCTTCTGCCCCAATGTCCTCCTCCTCCTCCTCCATTTCAGTCCCCACCAGACTCATGGGGGCCACGAGAGGGTAGTCCCCCACGTCCCCAAAGCCCCCTTCCCCAGACAGATTTTTTCAGCATCTGTTCCAGGCATGAAAGCAGTGGAATGTTTGTTTTTTCAGTCCTGGCGACGGGACAAAAAAAACGTGGGCCTCCTCGAATGGCCTCAAAAAAAAAGGAGGTGTACCATGAGCTGCCACGGGCTGACATAAAAAGTTCCCGGGGGGAGAAATTATGTCGCCGGGGATCATCAAAAATCTTTAAAGGGCCCTTTCTCTTTTCCCATACAGTGGGTTTCCAAAACATGTGCAGGCGGGAAATTCCAGGGGGGTTGGAAACATCGATATCAGAGTGTGTTGGGAGGCCGTTCTGCCGCTAAAAACTCGAGGGGGTGTTCCTGGTTTGTCGAATGGATAAAAGTGCATGCACAGTTTTCGGGGCCATTTTCAAATGTTTAAAGGGATGGGGTGGAAGACTTGGGAAAACCTTTTCAAAAACCAGTTTAAAACAGTGCCCCATAAAGGGAGCATGCCCCCCACCCCTCCTCGGTGCAGCGCGGACACCATGTTCCCCCCAAAATTGTCCGTCCCCATGGTTTTTGATTTGCTTTTGGCGGGGAAATAAGCCACACATCGTTTCTTGCTGCATGACGCGGAAGAAATTCCCTCCCTGTGTAAACTAGGGTTGGGCGAGGCAAGCCAGGTGTAAAAACTGCGTGAACCGCTGGGGCCCACACATTGGTATGATGGACCCAGAAACTTGTGGGGCTGGAATGATGGTGGTGGTGGTGGGGGGAGGGGGGCGGACTTGGCGCGGGGTGGAGGAGAAAGGGGGCGTTTCTGTCCAAGTTTTTTTGGGTGTCCCTGGGCTGGAAGCACATTCCCCCGGGGGGGCCGTAAAGGACTTTGTACGGGGCCCTTTGGGACCTTTGTTAGAGCTCTAGACGCCCGCGTGCCGTGCCCCTTTGGAAAAAAAAACCGATAAGTCAAGGGCCCTGACCCACCTTTGTTCTAATATTTATAAATGCTGGTATCCCTTTTTGGGGAAAAGAAATTACGGTTTGGAAACTCTCCATCTGGGCCCTCGGCACAACCCATTAGTTCCCCTGAACGGTGCAAAAGTCCCCTTTTGGGAAAAGGGGGAAGGGACTGCAGTACCAACAATTGGCAGGAGCACGGTCAGTTTGCTGCACCTTAGGAGGGTTTTGGACGCAAAATGTTGTCTTTTTGCAATCGCCTCGCTGAACAAACTGCTGGCGCCATGAGTAGCGAGGGGGGCGGGAGCATTGGCCCGGGGTTTGATGTCAGAGAGAAAACGCTCCCTTCTGCAGAGGTGGTGGACCCTTTGGACTGGCTCCCAATGGCATGCATGCCACTGGCGCTCCCGCTGTTTGTGTTGCTGCGGCGGGGCAGGATGGACCACCACATCTGACCCAAAACCGTTTCCCCAAAAGGGCCCCCGGTTTTGGTGACGCGGGCATGTGTTGAGGGCGGGGCCGTGGTCCAATGTTAGCCCCCTTTCCACGCTTACTTTCTGCCCACAGATTCAACATTTTCCCCATTTTCGGCTCCCCGGGGGTCTTTGCAAAAAAACTGCCCCACCGCCGAGTATCGGATTTTACCGGCCCAAAGCTCCGCACCCGAGTGACTACTGCCACCGCTGCCTCGCTGAAGGGCCCCGGGGCTGCCCACTTTCTTGGAACCCGCGAAGCGGGTTTTTTTTTTCCCCGTGGGCTTGGCTCCCGACCTCACCCCTGTGCTTTTCCCGGCCCGAAATCACGGCCCCACGGGCCCCCTTCTGGCTGCGTGCTGCCTGACGGGGCAAAAAATGACGCCCTTTTTCCTGACCAAAAGTTTAAGCCCTTGCCTACCCGGCTCCCAAAGGGGGGGGTCCCGGGTACATTTATCATTATTTGTGTTTCATCGTCACTGCGGTTTCCCCTTTTACCGGTCTTTTTATGCCCAGGCTTGGGCCTCCACAACTTTACCCCCCCATGGGCCCCTTCCCCATCTATACTTTTTCCGCCCAAATGCAAGAAGAAGGGGATATTGGCCCCATTTTCTTATGCCCAAGTAGCTGCTGACTGCCCTCCCCAAAATTTTTCTCCTCGCTTTTTTTTAAATGGTGTGAGCCCCCCCCACATTTGTAGATCTCTGGCTGAAAGGGGAAAACCCGGGTGGGGGCAGAGGCGGGGCCCGGGGACAGGTGAGGGCCAAAAAACCCGCTCCCGGGGGCCTTTCAAAAATTTAATTTTTGTGTCTTTAGGTTCCCCCCCGACTCTTGGTGGGGTTTTCGATGTCATCTGGAGGAAAAGGATGACCTAGTCAACCAAAACAAGAACCCTTGGGTTGTGAACAACACCCGGCCGCCAAATGACAGCGGCAGTTGTGGCCTCCCGAGTTGACCCCTTTCGCGACGTCCCCTTGCTGTGCTGCGACCTGGGCCTGTTCCCGGAATGTTTGGGGGACCCCTGCCAATCGCAGGTGCAAAAGCCTGCCAAATCTCTGTTGAATACTGTTTGTTCTAAAAAAGTACAGACACTGTTTGATGATGATATTGTATATGATATTAAAACCTGTTTTTGATCCAAAAAGAAAACCCCGTAACAAGCTTGGGGGAACCCCCTTTGGGTATAAATTTCGCCCTTTCCCCCAAATGGCCAGGAAAAAAATTTTTCTTTTTATTTTTTGTGTTTAAAAAAAACTGTGTGTTTTACTAAATGTAAAAAACACAAAAAAGGGTTAATTAACCCTTTGGAATGAATTAGGCTACAGGAAAAATGTATTTTTTTTTTTTGGGGGTTGAAAAAAACGGTTTATTTTTTTTCAGCCCCCAAAAGCAAAAAAAACGCTTTTAAATTAAACCCCCCGGGTGTTAAAATTTCGGGCCAAAAAAAATTGAGGGCCCCTAAACTAGTTGCTTTGGGACGTTTTACCCAAATTTCGTGTTTTCTACGCCACACAACAAGAGTAAGGGTTTTAATTAACCCTTTTCTTGTGGGTTTTGGCTTTCAGGGGAAAAAAATTTTTATATTTTGGCCCTTTTAAAAAAGGGGTTTTTTTTTGGGCAGCCCCACCAAAAAAAAACGCTTAAAATTTAAACCCCCCGGAAAGTAAAATTTCGCCCAAAAAATTGAGCCCCATAAACTAGTAGCTTTGTAGCGTGTTTTCAATTTTGTGTTTTCTACGCCACACAACAAGAGATACAGTTTTAATTAACCTTTTTCTTTTTGAAAATTTGGCTACAGGAAAAAATTTTATATATTTTGGGGTTGAAAAAAACGGTTTATTTTTTTCCCGCACACCAGCAAAAAAAATGCTTAATTAACCCCTGGATGTAAAATTTCGCCAAAAAAATTTTAGCCCCTAAAAAAATGTAGCTTTGTAGCGTGGTTTCAAATTGCATGTTTTTAAAGCCCCCAAACAAAAGATACAGTTGTAAAATTAAAAATTTGGGTTGTGAATTAGGCTACAGGGGAAAAATTTTTTTATTTTGGCGTTGGGAAAAAAGGGTTTTTTTTTTTTTTAAAAACACCGCCCAAAAAAACGTTAATTAAACCCCCGGATGTAAATTGCGCCAAAAAAATTGAGCCGATAAATTGTTGCTTTTTTTAGCGGGGTTAAAAAATTTCGTGTTTTCTACGCCCCACAAAAAAGGATACAGTTTTTAATTAACCTTTGCTTGTTTAATTAGGCTTTAAGGGGGAAAATTTTTATATTTTGGCGTTTAAAAAAAGGTTTATTTTTGTCAGACACCAGCAAAACAACGGCCTTTTAAATTTAACCCCCCGGATGTAAAAGGGGCCAAAAAAATTTAGCGCCCTAAACTAGTAGTTTGTTGCGTTTTACAATTGCTTTTTTTCTTCGCCACACAACAAAAAAAATTACAGTTGTAATTAACCCTTTTTTTGTGAATTAGGCTACATGAAAAATTTATATATTTTGGCGTTTTAAAAAAACGGTTTTTTTTTTGTCAGCCACCAGCAAAGCAAGCTTAAATTTAAACCCCCGGATGTAAAAATTTCGGGCCCCCAAAAATTTTGGGTGCCCCCAAAAACTGTTACTTTTTTTTGCGTGTTACAATTGCGTGTTTTCTACGACACTAAAAAGAGATACAGTTGTAAATTTAAACCCTTTTTTGGGGAATTGGTACCTGAAAAAATTTTTTTTATTTTGGCGTTTTTAAAAAAAAAGGTTTATTTTTGTCAGCACACCAGCAAAACAACGCTTAATTAACCCCTTGATGTAAAATTTCGCCAAAAGGGAATTTAAGGGCCCCATAAACTTTGTAGTTTGTAGGTGTTACAAAATTTCGTGTTTTTTCCGCCACACAAAAAGAGTTTCAGTTGTAATTAAACCCTTTTCTTGTGAATTAGGCTACATGAAAAATTGATTTATTTTTGGGGTTGAAAAAGCGGTTTTTTTTGTCAAACACACCCGCCAAAAAAAACGGGTTAATTAAACCCCCGGATGTTAAAATTTTTTGGCCAAAGAAATTTGGCCGCACAAACTAGTAGCTTTGTAGTGTGTTACAATTGGGTTTTCTACCCCCAAACAACAAGGTACAGTTTTTAATTAACCTTTGCTTGTGAATTTGGGGTACAGGAAAAAGTTTATATATTTTGGCGTAGAAAAAAAGGGCGATTTCTTGGGGTCGCCCCACCAGGAAAACCACGCTTAATTAAAACCCCTGGGGTGTTTTAAAATTTCGCAATAGAAATTTAGCAAACCAAAAAATTTAAGTGGGTTTTTTTATTGTAAAAACCCCTGTTTCTTTAAATGAATACAACAGGAAAATGGTTAGATCCCCCCTTTGGGTATTGAATGTTATGAGCTGCGTGGAGCACAATGGATTTCAGATCCAATTTTCCCCCAAAAAATTGAAATAGAAAATTAAAAAGAACAGTCTCTTTAGACAAGCTGAGAACCCCCCAGAAAACGCTATATAAAAATCAATTTTCCGTAAGTGCCCCGGGGGCCACCTTCCCTGGGTGAGCACATGAGAGGGTGTGAGTCCCGGCCATCGCGCCCGGACTTATATAGTGCGGGGGAGTCACGAAACCCGCGGTCTCTGATTGGCTTATCTCTGACATGTCATTTCAAGGCTATGCCTTTCTTCCTCCCAGAGTGCTTTGGGCCCCCTGTAGCGCCCTGTGCTCGCAGCCATTTTATCAATCAAAAGCCCCTTGTTTTACCCCAAGTAACCCCAAAATTCGACTTCGTTCCGAAAACCCAAGTTTTCCTGAAATTCTAAAAGAATTCCAAATTGTTTGAATCGATTCGCCCCCCTCTTAGGGTATAACCCAAAAATTTTGAAAAAAAAGTGGTGGAATTGTTTTTTTTTTTTTTTTTCCATCCTCCCATCCCCCAAAAATAATGAAAGTTAATAAGTCCCATATACATTAAAATGGTAACAATAGCCACTACATTTTTGTCTGCCTGAAAACAAGCCTTTATATGGCTACATCCATAGAACAATAAAAGAGTGTGAGAATATGGAGACCTAATAAAGGCTTTTTTTTTTTTTTTGTTTTTTTTTTTTAAAGTGCTTAAATTTTGCAAAAATTCTACTTAGGTTTGTTTGAAAAACAAACCTATGTATAATTGATATCTCCCTACTCATACCAACCTGCAGCATAAAAGTAAAACATTACAAATGCTGCATAGCGAACAGAAGAAAAAAGATAAAAAAACAACCCCAAAATTGCTGTTTTTACAATCCGCCCCCCCAGAAAACTATATTTTTCTTGAAATGGGGCTATTGAATAATACAATTCAACCCGCAGCAAACAAGCCTCATGCAGCTACATCAACGGAAAAATATGTAATGAGTTTTGGAATATGGCAATGGAAAAATAAAAGACACCGCTTAGTTCTTACTCGGTTAAAGTCCTGTTTACTATATCATTTTATTTCCCACCATCATACTTATGTTTTAATTAGTATTAATAACAATTTTAAGAATTTTTTATATTTAACCCAATTAAAATCAACTTAATACTAAACCCAAGAAATGAAATAATTTTTACTTATTTGATTTTTGTTGCAGACTCTTTACCTGGAAAAGAATCGTTTTGGACTTTAGTCAAGCTACCGAAGATTATGCTAATGTGTTTTATTATATTTTCATTAAGTGGATGTTTAGGATTTTTGGACCCGACCATGTCACTTTTTGTTACAGAAACTGTAAGTATTTGCTTCTTTTGAAGCAAAGTTAGAAGTTCTGAGTTACAGAAAAAAAGTTCAGATATCAATGAATAGTATTATGCTTTATATACAAATCTAATGATGATCATACCCTAATTGGCCTTGGATAGATTTTTGTACATTTTCAGGATGCCAGTAGAATCTTCTGATTTTTACTTGCTTTTATTTTTTTCATCCAACAAATATAGTAATCTTTGTGCCATACTTTTTCTGGGTATACTGTACTCGCTGAGTGAGGGCACTTCTACTAAATAGGTGTATAAATTTTATGTATACCATTGCAAAAAGTCTTCTTTAAAAATATCAAAAGTGTATCTAGCTCTTATGCACACCTATAGTGTATGTTTCTATGGTTACAGACTACAAGCAAAACCTTTATTAATCATAGAAATTTGATGGCAAAAAAAAGACCACTTGGTTCATCTAGTCTATCCTTATATTATTTCTATTGATGCATTTTGACTTTCCAACCAAAGATTTATAGCCGGTTTTTGACGTGGTTTTTGGATTTTGAAATGGTGAGAACCATCTGTAAACCATCCACATAGAACTCAATAGAAAATCCGAGCTGTAATCTACATGTCTTGAATCTTCTGAGGTCTGATTTCAAAACTAATGGTTTTGCAAAAGATTTGGAGCATGTGCATTCTTTTACAGTGTTTCACGTGGATTATTGTAATATTCAGTTCAATGGGATGAAAACTGTTAGCATGAAAAAAAAAAAAAGAGTGTAAATTACTGGTCTTATTATAATTCAGAACCCGACCAGTATTTGTGCTTTACCATGTGGACGCAGCCTTGCACTTTTTGAGTTAATTAATATTTTTACATTTTTAGTATTTTCTTTGGGGGTGGGGAATGTCTCATTTATGTATATAACGTTTGTAATGTTTGTGAAATTGTAAGGGGTACAAGGGAGTGAGGCAATAGAGATTAAGGAGGCCCATTGAAATTGGGGAGGGGGGGGGGGGAGGAAGAAAATTACATGGGTGGAAAACCTATCTTTAGCCGCACATGGCAGCACTGATCACAAATTGAAATGAGAAGAAAGGAAGAGATGTGGGTTGGATCAGCACAGCCATGTGCTTCTAGACACAATGACAAGATTTCGCTTTCTGTAATATTAGGGGGCTATATTTATAATTGTTTACATCAATATAGGTGTCCTGGATACAAGGGTTGCTTGTGGAGCCTGGGAGGGAGGTGACTATCACAGCTCCCCAGGCATGAGAACTGACCATGGCAGGAGGTCTGGAGACCTGTGACATCCACTCTCTCCCACTGTTCACCAGAATGAAGAGGACTTGGGAGGGATTAGGAACAGGAAGACGGCATGATGAGGTTACCAATCCTTAGTGAGGGAAGACACGTCTACTGGGAGGAGAGACCCATCTCTGTATTTATATATAAAATATTATCCAGAGAAACTGCTCAGATGCCTGAGAAACCCTGTAGTGAGAAAACCTCTTTCATTTCTTTAGATTTGTGTGCTTGAAACTTTGCACCATGTTTGTATCCCATTTTTTAATCTGTTCTATTTTATTGATGTATTTCTATATGTCAGTTCTCCAGAAATGACCATTGTGTTCCAGATGTGGTCTCACTGGAGCTCTAAGCTGTGGAATCACAATCTCCTTTCTGCTGGTTATACATCTAGCTATGCAGAAAAACATTCATCTTGCTTTCCCTGAGGCCGGACCACATTGTTGACTCCCATGGGTGACTTAGTGAAGGGAAAGTTACTTATAGAAGAGAGTATGGTTGCAGGAAAAGATAAGCATCTTTATTCACAGCAGTCACATCTGTGCCCGTTAGTGCTTCTGCAACATCCTTTGTCCATAAGGTATGGCAGAGGATGCGCAGTTTTATTATGTTTTTCTTGTACTTTTTGTATCTATCTGCACCAGTCTGAACTACTCTCTCACTTCACTGCCTATGCAGGTGATATTAACAAGGTGTGATTTACACCTGTCTGCATCACTTAGGCTGTGTTTTGGATGTCATGGAGCCGCTCCAATCACACTCTGGAATGGATCCCCAACTTCCATTTAC
>JAODAL010056619.1:0-23179 GCA_025379985.1 Phyllomedusa bahiana | reverse complement strand
GAACAGGGGGTAACAATTTGTCACTACTTTTAACTTTTAGGCAGTCTACACACAAAGAAAAAAGTATTTTTTTTCAGCATTTTTCTTTTTTTAAAAAAAGCTGGAAAAACAACTGAAAAGAGGCCCATGACTTGTACAGTAAAAGCATCCTTTGTCTCCAAGAACGCTTTTTCGCTTGTTTATTTGCTGTTTTTTTGAAACGTTGAAAAAATGACTGGCAGGGCAGAAAATTTACTATTGGGTCTATGTAAAGCGCCGGATTTTTTGATACATTTTTTTGCAGAAATACTAGCAAATCTATTGCTGTGCTCTGAAAAAAAATCCCCAAAAAAGTGAAAAAAGCCGCAAAAATGCATAAAAAAACACGCAACGAAACTCAAAAAGCGCCAAAAAACCTGACATTTTTTCAGCAGCTTTTAACAGACAGTGGACAAAAAACTCAGTTTTATGAATGTTTTTAGGATTTGGTTTTTAGGTTGTTTTTTGTCCAATGCTGTGAACACCTAGCTTTAGATGCCAGGGTGATCATCACAGAAATGGCTGTCCCTTTGCCGCATTCTAAAATTTAGCATATCTATGGCACTTTTAAACCAGCATAGATTCTTGCTGCAGATTATGCCAATTTCTGGTTAAAAAAAAAAGTAAATGAGTCAGACCGCATGAACCTACAACCCTTCTTTCAAAAATATTGCACACTTTTGAAACAAAAAAGTTGCAATGCTTTGTACAGAACAGGCACACCTCCCAATTTTAGACTTTTTGATATCAGAAATATCATGCAAAGCCGTTCAGAAATTCCAATTAATATTTATATTCATTAATAAATGTTGACACTTATGAAATGCAACCCCTTAATGCAATATGATGTACAGCTATGTCATTTTCCTGTTAAGGGAGCATGGAGTGGGCTCATGAGTTGAGCTTCCTCCATATGCAGCAGGCAAAGAACTGAGGAACCTCAATTGGCCCTATGAAAAATTGTGGGGTGTGAGGGGGTTTTGCATGGCGATGGGGGGCCTAGGAAGGTCTCCATGGCTATCCATGTTACTACTCCTATTACACCCTGCTATTTGCAGGATATAATAGGTGAGTCATATTGGTATACTCTCCTGCAATATATTCATATTGCATATTGAATAACTGATCGCTGTGCACCCTAGTGGTCAAGTATTCTAGTGAGACTACAAGTACCAGTAAAAAAAAAAGTTTTAAAAATAAAAAAATACATAATCTATTAAAATATAACAATATTTACCCTGTATAATGAACACAATAGAAAAAGAAATTCCCAAAGCTAAAATTGTGTTGTTTTTTAGCATTTCCCATCCCTATAAAATTTGAACGAAAAGTGATTGTTACGAGTCGCCCTGCAGCCAACATATCGGGATGCGGGCGCATTTATACCCACTCTACCCTTACGCTAGCAGGGACGAGTGGCGCTGCAGTCTGCATGTCAGGCTGCAGGGCAACCGTACAATGGACTTTTCACCGGGCCGCATCTGCTCACCCGCACCATCCTGTCGGCTGCTGCGCGCGTCCTCATTTCCTAGGGTGCACGCGCGCCAGTTTGCTGAAATTAAAAAGGGCCGCTCCCGTAATTTGGTTTTGCCGTGCGCGACCTTATATAATGGGACGTTCTCCCATTCCCCGGGGGTCTTTTTGGCCTTGTCCCTACAATGAAAAAGCATTCCTGTTCTTTTTGCCATTTTGCCTCTGCCCCCTAAACCACAACCCTTTGCCCCCATCCTTACCTTTTGCCGTCCCCGACTTCGAGCAGCCTCGATTTTGTACTATCCCACACTCGTCTTCTGCCCCTGGAAACAAAAAAATTTAATCCCCAAAGGGAGAAAAGCCTTCTTTCCATGAGACTGTAAATCTGTGGAATAGCCACCCCAGGAGCTGGTCACAGCAAGAAAAGTTGAGGGTTTCAAAAAAGACTTAGATAACTACTACAAAATATTTTAATATTTGTGTAGCCGTATAAAAGTTTAGATCGAAACTATGAAATCCTGGGCAAAATTTAAATATTCATTTAAATGGTTAATTTCCCTTTCAAAAAAAATTTGGTTTTTTCCCTTTAGGGCTCCAAGTTTCTCATAGGGAAAAAAAAGTAGGGAAATTCCTTTTACCCCCCCCTTTCATCCACATATTTTCCCCACCACTTCGCCCTTTGTTTTGGCTGTAAAAAGTTTTAGAATATGTGTTTTACTCTTTGTATCCCAAAAGCATTATTGAAACAAGTGTTGGGATTGGCAGCATCCCAGAGTACTACTGCAGGCAAGTCGCGCCAGGAGTAGCGACTCGAGGGTACACTTGCCGCAGCAAGTCTAACCCTCTTTGTGGTGATTTGGGTAAAAAACCAGGGGCCCCTTTTTAGACTCTGTTTTCCTGGTGCGTTTACCAATCCGCATGAATAAACAGCGGATCCACTACTCAAACCGTTACAGTGATCAAAATGTCACATACCTCCCGAAATGGTACCAATAAAAACTAACCTTCAGCCCACAAAAAATGAGCCCTTAGTTAGTCCTTAGAAACTTACAGATAATGAAAACTATAAAAATTTGGCATCACCGGGAAATTTTACCAAACCCACAAAAAAATTAAGCAGTCATTTTACGAAGAGTGAACAAGAATAATGCGACTGTGTTTTTGTGCCAACCCACAAAGAATTTTTTTGCGGTTTTCCAGTACATTATATGGTACTGTCAATGACATCATTAAAAAGTACATTTTGTTCCCCTAAAAAACAAGCCCTCATATGTTTAGGTAGATGGCAATAAAAAAGGAAGGCTCTTAAAAGGTGGGGAGGAAAAATAAAAACAAAAAGTCCAAAAATTGCTGCATCGTTAAGAGGGTATTGTACAATAATTAAAGTTACATTCAAAAATTTGGCACAATGGCTATGTCTGCGCTGTTAGCGAAGTGTAAAATATATTACAATGGCAATCATCCCACCATGAAGCCTGCATATTTAATGCGTCAACATAATTTTAAAGTTTTAAAAAAAATTTTACATAATGGCTACATCTTTACCCATATTTATTTTGGTTTTTTCATTTCTGCATTTGGGTCTGACAAAAGGGGCGTGACATTGTCAAATAGGCAAAGGTTCACAACCCAAAAAAGAGAAAAAACTGGCGTCAAAATTCTCCAAAATGTTGGCACAGTTTGGGCCGTTCACACGGCTTTTTTCAACCGTAATTGCGGGTGGTTTCGCCCGCAATTCCCGGGTTGGATAAAGGGGCGGGGCAGGGGGGCAGCTCCCCGGCCCTATAGAATGCATTTCCACGGGCGATCCCGCCGGATAATGTGCTGTCACTTTCTCCCCCCCCGGGGATTCGCCGGCGATAGGAGAGATGGAATCCTGTTCTCTATAAGAATTGGATTACCTAATGGCTGGGACGGATTCCCCCGCCGTTGCAGCGCAGTAAGGCCCGCAATAGGCTGCAATCCCCTCCCAAAATAAGCCGTGTGAACGGCCCCTTAGTGGCATAAAGTCAACCATCTATAAAATGGTGTAAAGTTAGACCAGACAGATCTAACATGCACCAGATTCATCAACAACATAATAAATGTACCGCATTGTGAGGCTGTGCAGGGGTTAGACAGGTAAAATAAATCTGTTCCAATTTATATATATATTTTTTTTATATATAATAAATTATAAATTATATTTATACCTATTTTCGGATCAAGAGCACATTTAAAACTATGATTTTCAGAACGAAGCGATTAAGGCGAAACCCAAAAAATGAATCAATTTTTCTTCCCTTGATTCTTTAACTTTTTAGGTATGTCCCATTAATTGGACTGATTTGTTGATTTGCAAACTATTTCAACTTTTACAAAATAAATTTTTTGGGGAAAGCAAATAATTCAAATAGTTCATTGGCCTGGTCATGATTAAAATAGGGGAGTGGGGCTCCATTGTCTTATGGAGAGAAAATGTCCTAGTAAAAAATCTAAAATAAAAATTATTTAATCATTGCATTTTCACTGCCCGCCATTGCTGATGCCTGGTGTCCTTCCGTCACCTGCTGCTCACCTATCAAGTTACATAGGTACATAGCACGGTTGAAAAAAGACACATGTCCATCAAGTCCTTTTTTCCTGTCATTCAATCGGTCTCCTCCATGTCTGGCTCTTGCAGGTCTGTGTTCACGGTCTCCATTTGGCCAGCACACACCAAAGCTCTGTTCCATCCAATACCGACATGTCAAAGGCTTTCTTAAAGGAAACCTGTCATGTGGTTTCTGCAACCCTCTCTGAGAGCAGAATGTGATAGAAGGAGAGAAGCTTGCTTACTTGTGTGACAGCTTGTTTTTGGGAGGCAAAGTATAGTTTTTATTGTTACCAGGTTGGGACATATGTGACCTTGTGATCACTTTTCACTCCAATCTTTTGGAGAGGCGCACTAATGGAGAAAAACACAGTTTTGGTATTGGGTATTTTTCATTCTACGGCATTAACCAGGAGGGATGAATAATGTTATATGACAAAAGGGGGTATTTTGAACTTTTAATACTTTTTATTTTTCTGATATTTAAATTTTTTACATTTTTTATTACATTTATACTTTTAGTTCCCCAGGGGAACTTACTACTTTGTACAGTAATAGCCACAGGCACGGTATTATAGGAACCGTAAGATGGTAGATCTGGAGGCATCTAAGTGGTGAAGCAGACAGAATAGGAGTTAACTCCAAACTAACAGCCAGCACTCATCATGAACTTAGCACACGAGCCCACTCCATACTTCCTTAACGACTGCATGATGTACAGTTATGTCATGTGTCGTGAATGGGTTAAGTCTAAGGGCCACATGTATGAAAACTGTCTAGGTCTAAAACTCACTTTGTTGCCCATAGCAACCAATCAGAGTGCCCCTCTCATTTCATATAGTGCTCTGGAAAATGAAAAAACGAAAGCTCTGATTGGTTGATATGGGCAACAAAGTGAGTTTTAGACCTAGACAGTTTTCATACATGTGGCCCTAAATGAGTTATGTCACTAAGGGATTAAATGCACCAAAGAATTACCACGTCTTAACATGGATTTTGGTGCAGAATCTACATGCATTCTACACCGACATCGGCATGAATTTCACATGGAATCTGTGTCCTATTAAATTTAAATTTCTAAATCCACAGAAATCTAGATCATACTTGCCAACTTTTGAAAGTGGAAAAGCAGGAGATTTGAAGTGACGGCGTGCGCAGCAGCAAAAAAATTGCATGGCCACGCCCATCTTGTTGGTGAGCCACACCCCTTTGAAAAAGCCATATCCACTCCCCCTAACTGCATAACGGCTCTGGAAGAAAACCAGGTTGTTCCCCCCCACTCCAGGGTACCCCCCTTTATTCAGGTGTGCCCATTATACCCAGGTTTTTACCCATACCAGGTAATGCCCCTTACACAGGAGACCCCTTTTTAAAGCCAGGCAGTCCCCCCTTGTAGCCAGGATGCCCCTTTAGAAAGTTTGCCCCCTAGGGAAATGGGCCCCCCATTTGTACCCCAGGTATTGCCTCCTTTACCCTTGCCAGATTGCCCATTTGTACCCCGGGTTTAGTGCCCCTTGTAGCCGGGTATTTTCCCCCCTTGAGCCAGGTTTGCCTCCTTTACCGGGTTTTCCCCCTTTGGGCCCATTTATTGCCCCTTGTCCCCGGTAATCCCGTTTATCCAGAAGTGCCCCCCATACAAATAAAAAAAAATAAAAAAATTACTTACTCACCAGCTCCCTCACGCGACCAGGTCCAAAAGGCTGCCGACGAGTGTCAAACGTCGCAGGGGTGTGAGGCAGCCCGCGTCACACCCCCCCGGACACTAAAGTGTTTCGCGCCCACCAGGCACTGTGCATACAGGGGAAAGGCGGAGGGGAAGATCCCTCCCCCCTCCCCCCCAAAAGTGAGGCTCGCGGTGGAGACGCCCCGGCGGCCGTTTCACCCCCCAAAAGGAAGGGTGCCAGAGAAGCTCCTGAGCTACTGGGCCCCCCAATCATTTAAAAAAAATCCCCCTCCCAACAGGTTGCGCCTGCCGGGGGTGGGGGGGGGGTTACCCCCATTAGCGGGTACCCCCGCCAAAAGCGGGAGAGTTGGCATGTATGGGCTAGATTGTAGAGCGCTAGGGATATAGCTTTTTAGATTATGCAAAGGCATTTGATACCGTCCCTTATAAGCGCCTATCATGTACATTAAAGTATACAGGGTAAGAAATAACAGTGTGTAACTGGATTGAAAACTGCCTTTGGGGTTGTGCTTAGAGCGTGGTGGTAAATGACTCCTACTCTGATTGTTCCCCGGTTATAAGTGGTGACCCCCAACGCTCAGCACTGGGTCCTCTTTTATTCAATGTATTTATTAATGATATGGGGGAAGGTACAAATAGCACTGTTTCTATTTTTGCACATGACACCAAGCTATGTAGTGTAGTGCAATCTACAATCTATAGAAGATGTTCATAAATTGTAAGCAGACCTTGAAACACAGAGTGTCTGAGCATCCACTTGTCAAATGGGGTTAAATTTGGGGGTAAATGTAATTCTACATTGGTACTAATACCTGCGGGCATCATATGTCCTATTGGAAAAACGGGGAAAAATCCTTTAAAAAAGGATCTGGGTGACTACAGAACAGCATTTATGTCAATCACTCCCTCTAAGGCAAGCAGGATTTTGGGGGGGGGGTTTTTATTAAAAAGGCATAGATGGGGGGAACAGGGTAAATATTGTCACTATAAAGCTTTGGGTGCTGGAAAATATGCTTTTTCATTCTGGCTCCAAATTTAGGGGAAAGGATTTAATGGATTTTGGAAAGGGGGAAAGACTGGGGAACCAAAAATAAAAAGGGAAAAATTTTAGTTTGGGAAGGTTAAAAATCTTACACCTTTTTAGTTGAGAAAAGCGATTCCCCTAAGACATGATTAATTTTTAAAGTATATAAATGTCCCCTCAAAAAGTATGGGGAAAAAACTTTTTTCATGAAAAAACCCCCTAAAAAGACAAGGGGAGACCCCTCTGTCTGGAAAACAAAAGAAAAAAAAAAAAAAAAAAAAAAAAAAAAAAAAAAAAAAAAAAAAAAAAAAAAAAAAAAAAAAAAAGAAAAAAAAAAAAAAAAAAAAAAAAAAACAATTTAAGGAGAAAAGTTCTTATCCCCAACTTAATCTTTAGCCATCAATCACACAAAACAAATTTTTAAAAAAGGCTTAGATAACCTACTTAATTTAAACTTAGGGGGCCGTATTAAAAAGTTTTTGGTACCCTATAAATTAAATTTTAATTTACAAAATTTTCTTGTCAAAAACTCCAATTTTCATCAGTGGGTAAAAAAGTTGGGGGTATTTTATTTAAAATTTTTTGGTGAATTTTTATGGGTTTTTTTTTTAAAAATTTAAAAATTAAAAAGAATGGAAAAAAGTAGGGTAAATTTATTAGATTTTTTAGTATTTAGAAAAATAAAAATTTTTTAAAAAATTTTTTAAAAATTTGGTTTGTAGATTTTTAGAAAAATTTAATTTTTTATTTTTCTGTGCATGGACCTTTTTGGTGCTTGTTTCTTCAGTTTTTTGGGGTCGTTTTTATTCCCCTATGGAAGATTTTTTGACTTTCTTACATTTTTTTTTTATATTTTTTGCAGACAAAGCGGGGCCAAAAAAAATTTTTGCTTTTTGTTTTTTTTTTTTTTTCGGTAATCCCTAAGTTTTTAAATACCTCATTGCCTAGGTTATGGGTAAATAACTCATGATCCATTAGACTCAGCTCCCGTTTAAGAAATTGCCAAATCCATAAGAACTAAGTGGGTAACTTCTCTAGTAAGCTTTGTGACATGCATAACAGTAAGTTATTCAACGTAAATATTTTGTTTTGGCTGTAAAAAGTATTAGAACATGTGTTTTACTCTTTGTACCCCGAAAGTATTATTGAAGCAAATGTCGGGGTTGGGAATTCCCAAATCTATGATAGATTTTATACCCTTTTTTTAAAACTTTCTCCAGAGAGTTCTAAATGAATTGGATCTCATTTTTTAAAAATTTTATTAATTATTTTTTATTTTATTTTTAATTGTTATTATTTTTTATTTCGGTTTTTTGATTTTGATATTTGACAATTGCATATTTTATTGCTATTTTACTGAACCACACTGACATTCGGCTGATCAGGTTAATTACATCTCTATGACTTATTAATTTTTATGTTTTAATAAAGTGATACCCACCTGTCATATTTTTGTTAGTACCCTTATTGCTGCCTTATCCATGTGATGACTCATACTGTATTATACATGCTTTAAACAATTTTTAATATGAATATGTGAATAAATATGTTAATTTGAACAATGGTAAGATAGTTTTTTTTGGGGTGTGGTTTTGGGATTTTGAGGAGAAGGGAAAATTTTTCACTTATTCTACAATAGATATATTGTAAGTGAGCAAAAAAGGGTAAATTGTTTTAGGATAAAACCAAGGTGGTTGCCTTTAGTGATGTAAAAAAAAAAATGTTTTATTATTTTTTGTTTATTTATTAAATGAATTGGTAAAAATTTTGGGGGTTAATTTTAATTGGAGGGAGTTAAAAAAAATTAAAAATAATTTTATAAATTATATAATTTTTCATTTTGCGTGAGAAAAAAGTTTTGATCCCCCTGGGGAAAAAGACTTTAAAACTTGTAAAATTGTTTTTATTTAAAAAGGGTTTGCACACATGTTAGGAGGGAAATTTTTGGGCCACTCCCCCCCCTTTCAAAACATCTCTAATTGCAACTCGGACTTTAACCCCCCCCATAAGTTTTTTTTGGGGTTAAAACTGGAGACTGGCAGGCCAAAACCCCAAAATAAATGTGCTTCTTTTTTTACCAACCCCTTTTTTCCTTGGCTGGGTTTTTTGGGGCACTATCCCTTTCTGGAAAAACCCAGCCAGACCCATTTTTAATGTTCTGGGGAGGGAAGGAGGGTTTTCACCATGGATTTACGGTACATGGCTCCCCCATTCCCCATTGAGCAGTGAAATAGTCCTGGGCCCTTTGCAAGAAACACCCCCAAAAAAAATGTTCAAACCCCCACCCTTGACAGTGGGGGGCGTGTTCTTTGAGTCATAGGCACATTTTACTTCCTCTAAACACAGGAGTTCACTTCATGCCAAATAGTAAAAATTTTTTTTCTCACTGACCAAAAGCACCTTTTCCCAATCCCCCATAATCATCAAGGTGTTCATTTGGGAAAAATTTAGAGGGCCTGCACATTGTTTCTTTAAAAGGGGGATCATCGGGCACTGCAGGATTTTACGGCAATGTTTACCAAAGGTTTTCTTTAGACCTTTGGGCCAACTCCTTTTATATTGCAAGTTCCCCCCATGTGTTTTTTTGGCTGTTCCATGATCAAGGATTTTGCGGTGCTCCAGACAAGTTGATTGACTCATTTGCTTTCTTCCATTTTCTTACTATTGCACCCAAAACTTTTCTCCTTTCCCCCCATGCTTACTTATGTTTTTACCCATTCACTTTGGAGGTCTATGACTTGTCCTTTAATCTTTTGGAAAAATCTTTGGCTTGCCATTTGTAGAGGTTTAATCGAATGATTAAATTTAGTCTGTGGACAGATCTTTTTTAAAGGTGACTATTAAGACAGCGTCTTTTAATGCAGGAACAATTTTATTGGAGGTAATGGCCTGTAGGGGCCAAAACTCTTAATGGTTTGGGAAAGATCAAATATTTTTTCTCTACAAAATGAAATAAAAATTAAAAATTCATACAATGTGATTTTCTGGATTTTTTGGGGGGGATATTCTATCTCTCAGTGTTAAAATTAACCTACCCTTAAAATCATGGGCTGTTCATGTCTTTGTCAGTGGGCAAACTTACACAGTCAGCAAGGGATCACATTTTTATTTCCTTCACTGTATGTTGCTGGGCTGTTGTTTCATGGGCTGTTGTTTCATGCAGTTAAGGTCAATGTAAAAAGTTGTCACCCGGTTTTACAGTCGGTTCTGAAAACCGTCTGTAAACCGGGTGAAAACCCGTGCTGTGTGGACTAGCCTTAAGGGTAGGTCAATTTTAACATTGAGAGATAGAATATCAAAAATAAAATACAGAAAATCACATTGTATAAATTATATACATTTATTTGCATTTTGCAGTGTGAAATAAGTATTTAATCCCTCTGGAAAACAAGATTTAATACTTGGTGGCAAAACCCTTGTTGGCAAGCACAGCAGTCAGACTTTTTTTGTAGTTGATGATAAGGTTTACGCACATGTCAGGAGGAATTTTGGTCTACTCCTCTTTGCAGATCAATAAGATTTAAGGCTGTTGCTTGGCAACTCGGAGCTTCAACTCTCTCCATAAGTTTTCTATGGGATTAAGGTCTGGAGACTGGCTGGGCCACTCCATGTGCTTCTTTTTCAGCCACTACTTTGTTGCCCTGGCTGTATGTTTTGGGTCATTGTCTTGCTGGAGTACCCAGCCATGACCCTTTTTTTTAATGCCCGGGTTTGGGGGGGGGATGGGGGGTTGCCCTAACAGGATTTTATGGTACAGGGGCTCCACCCCATTCTCCCATTGATGAGGTGAATTTAATCCTGTGCCCTTGGGAGAAGAAACCCTCCCCAAAAATAATGGGGGAGATTTTATAGGAAAGGGATGTCCCGGGAAAAAATTTTTTAGCCCAAATCAGGCGCAGCCCGTTCGTTCTACCCTCAGGGGGGTTTTTTTTTGTTTCCCCTCGGATAAAACACTTTTGGGGACAATTACCAAAGGTTTTGTCTGTGAAAATTTTCTAACCCTGGCTTAAATTTTTATCGCATTTGCTCTAAAAATGTAAAGTTTTGAGACTTGTCTACTACATTCATGTATAAATAAATTCTGCAAAAAGATATGTGTGGAGGTGCTGGGGGTTTTCCCCAAAGTTAAATAAAAACACAATAGGCTAAAACTGGTTTTGGACGAAAAGTCTTTTTTTCGCCTTACAAAACTATGAAAATAGTAATTTTAATAGTGTAGTTTTTTGGGACATTTTTGGATAATTTTCCCCCACCTAAACCAAGTTTGACCGAAAGCATTTTTTTTTTCCCGTTTTTTTCCCTCAAATAAAAATGGGGGTTTTAATGTTCTGAAGAGTTGTTTGGGCCTTTTTGCCTTTTCACTTCAAGCAATTTTTTTTTAAACCCCTTTATTTCCTATTTCTTACTTATAAAAAATTTCCATTATGTGTTTCCTTTCCCCAGTTTTAAAAAAAACGGGTTTTAAATTTACGAAATAATTGTACGGGAGGCGGGAAAATGGTTCAGTTTTTCAAGCACCCAAACTAAAAAGGGGAAGATCGGGGTTTTTTAGATGAGTGTAGACGATATATGTGCCTCCGGGGGTTTGGGGGAGTTGGGAAAATTAATGTTTCTTTTGGTGGTTTAACTTAAAATCCTAAAGCAGAAATGTAAAAAAAAAAAACAAAAAAAAAAACATTTTAGGGGAAGGCAAATATGCCCTTTTTTTTATGTTTTTAAAAAAAGTGGAAGGCTTAATCGTATTTTAAATTAAATATACAGTAAACACGTTTGTGGAAACTGTTTTTAGCTAGAAAGTCTTTTGATTTTAAAAAAGGGAAAATTTAAATTTTTCCCAGCTTTAACCCCCAATTACTTTGTTTGTTTTACTAATTTTCTGGACGGCTTTAATGATAAAGTTTGCGGACTTTCCCATAAAACCTTGTTTCCGGATATCTATGATGGGACAGCTTTTTTTCCCAGTATTTTTAAAATTTTTGGGTTTTTGGGCCCAAAATTTTTAAAACCTCTATCAGTTTCTTTCTTTTAAAAACACAAAAAACGTAACTTTTATTTTGTATAACTTTTTAACCTCTATGAACACTTTTTTTAAAAAACCTGATTTTTTAACCTCACCTTTTAAAACCCCTTTTTGCTTTTGAGAGAGGGAATAACTCTCTTTCTATTATCAAGTCTGGTGGAGCACCACTATTAACAGGAGAGCTTATATCTACTAGCAAAGTCTAGCTCCAGTAAGGGATCCAAGCCTACTATTTGGGCAGTCGTCCCTAATCTCATGGACACAGAACAAATAAGGCCCCCTTGTGACACCCCTGCAGCAGGTGACACTTGTAGACAGAGGTGAGAAATCACAATTTAAAACGTCATGCCTGACCTCCCCGACATGTTTCGCCAGCTAACCTGGCTTCATCAGGGATTAGAGGTCCGATCACATGATGTGTAAGATCACTTACTTTTATATCATGTTAGTTACACCCCCTATTCAGGTGCTCACCAATAAGCCATCAGAGAAACCACATAAAGCACACTCCCCCTTCTGCACTCCTGCACGCACACACATAATATGTCCTGCTAAAGCTACCACCATGCTCCCATGAAAAGCAATCCTCAGGCACATCAAGAAATAATCTACAGTCAAGCTGTACTATGTATGTGGATCCAAAACTGCTACCACTGAGAATATACATCCTTTCAATAAGGATACTGTCCACTGGATATAGATGAACAGAACCACAATACTTCCAAGGTGTAGCTTCCTGGGTTTCAA
Source organism: Phyllomedusa bahiana (assembly GCA_025379985.1). Lineage (NCBI taxonomy): Eukaryota > Metazoa > Chordata > Amphibia > Anura > Hylidae > Phyllomedusa > Phyllomedusa bahiana. Next base: position 10,641 of record JAODAL010056619.1, on the reverse strand, counting down.
ACAAAAGGGAGATACGGATTAGTAAAGTTGATATGACAATGATATGGTGGTTTGTAATGCAAACCAGCTGTGCTATCACAGTATATTACCTGTCAAGTTTATCTCTGCTATATCTGTACCCGTAGGGTGCTTCTAGTGGTCACTTACAACCCCCACATGAATACCCTTAAGAAAGTTGCTGCTGATCTCCAATCCATATCTCAGATTTACCCATCACTATAAGATTGTTGCAGGTCCAGCTATATCCTTCGTACTATGGCTGAAAGGATGTTTCTTCTTCATCTTGACATTTTACCACAAATATACATATATCTTATACATTTCCCCTAATTCTACATGCAGAAGCTCCCAGACCAATTGAAACACAGTGTTTCTATATTTTTGTATGGACTCAGTTTGGATATTTCCTTTAATTAGATGGAGTATTATTATTATTATTTATTTTAAAGCGCCATTGATTCCAGGGCGCTGTACATTCGAGGGGGTTACATACATTACATAAGTCAAACGAGTACAGTGATAAGTGATAATGACAATTGGCACGACAGAGGGAGAGAGGACCCTACCCGCGAGGGCTTACAATCTACAAGGAGGGGAGTATGTGTATGATCACACTTACCAAACACTTGTCATGATTTATGAATAATGAATTACATTATTTTTATCAATTGACTATACCAGTCCTCTATTTTTATATGGCACGATAGACTTGTGTGCAGGTAAATACACCTCAAATAGCTTTACCTGTGCAGTGTCACTTTCAGGGTATGCCATTAGACAAAGTTTTCACTTCCCACAGTGATAACTTCTTACACACCATGTCATTATGATTTGGTTACAGATTTTATGATTAATGACACCATCAGATGCATTTGCCCATTAATCCCAAATAAAGCTGGCTGAGACAGATACTTTATAAATTAACCCATACTTGCCAACTTTCCCAGAATGTCTGGAAGAATCCTGCAAAAAGCATACAGATTTGACGCTAAAGTGGTGCAGGCTCAAAAGCTGTGCCTAGTTCTTTTATATTGGGCGCTCGCTTTAATGTACAACCAGCTAATCTAATGGTTGGAATTGGAGTCCTTTTATCCTCCTGTGGTCAACAGCGGAGTAGCATCTACGTGGTTGACAGAGTGAGGGATATTCCTCTGTCGCCTATCAGCACCCCAGCAACATCATTGTGGGGTGACAATGGTGAAATAATGGCCCTAGCATCTAAAATGTAAAGAAAGCTATTATGCCCTGTTAGAGATGGTAATGTATTGCTATGTATTAGGCTGTTAGGATCCATCTTGGGGTCTACAAGACGGATCCTAAAAGCTCTTGTAACACGGAGTGTATACTCCATGTAAACAAGCCCATACAGTCTAGTCCTGTAACATTGTAACGGGAGTCCCCGTGACCACCGTGTTGGGTCGCGGGCACACCCGCACCCCGGCGGCGTCTTCTGCTGTGAGCAGCGCCATGACCCGGTCCTCGGGCTGTGGGCGCGCTCGCAGCTCTGCTCCCTACTTACCTCACCGAGCTCCTGCTGCTGACCGGACAAACGCTCCTGTTGCTGTCCGGGTGCGCACGCAGTACTACATCTAAATTTAAAGGGACAGCGCGCCGGTGATTGGCTTTCACTGGACGCTGATCCTATTTAAGTCCTGCCTTTTCCTATAGTGCCCTGTGCCTTGAGAGGAAGCGTTCCTATAGTATCTTGCGTTTACGGAGTACCGTACCTACTGCCTCCGTCCCTCGACCACGAACCTTGCCTGTCTGCCTGTCCCCGAATACGAGCTTGCTTCACGATTATGTACCATGTCACTCCTAAGCCGCCACAGCAAGAAAGTCACCTCAGGACTAGCGACCGGGAAGCAATATGCCGCAGCACGACCAACCCTCGATGCAGCGGGCTCTGGTGAAAACCGGACCTACTAAGACTCCGCTCCCTCGCGTAGCTCATACCACTGCTTGCGGTGGTCCAGAGGATCCACATCTCTGGTTTGCCTTTTGGTAAGCCCATCCTGACAAACATGACAAGAAATATATTAAAACACAGTTAAAAAAAGTTTGAACGTAAATAAAAAAAGATAAAAAACAAACACCTGGTTCTTATATAAAAACAGTTTTAAAAAATAAGGTAAAGAAAAGTTACACTTAATAAGTGTCTCCTATTATTTATAAAAATAAATAAAAACCATGCCAGAATTTCATTTCTTTGGTTATCCAGCATAAGAAAAGCTGATGCACCCCATAATGGTATCAAAGAAAACATCAAGTTATCCTGCAAATTAAAAAAAACCCTTACAAGGCTCCATTGACAGAAAAATAAAAAAAAGTTATGGCCCTTAGGATATCATGACGATTTTTATAAAGTGGAAATTATAATTTATTACAATTTTCTAAAGATGGCAACTATGAGTTAACCCAAACTAGGATTGTATTGAAAGATGTTATAAATGAAGCATTTTCTGACAGCTGGAAAATCTAAAGTTGGCCATACACTTGATAAAAAAAGGAACTTGCCAGAGGAACTGGTCAATGATCTCAGGTACCGGGGCATCCTGACAGCAGATGTTTAGGCGATAAGAGAGATTTGGCATGCTGGAGCCTTCTGTTTTAGTGTTGTCCAAAGCTTATTCCCCTTTGTCCTTTCACACTCAATTATGGTGCCAAATCGGAGAGACTGAAGAAACCTTTGGCCAAACTAAAAACCTTAAGTGTATAGACAGGTTAAAAGTAACCTACTTCATATTGTTTAAATGATGGGCAGCATGAAATACCTATTGGTTATCTCGTCCCAACCATGTGTGTTTTAACCTGAAATGCTGTGGTACTTCAGGGTAAAACACCCGGTGAAGTTGGGCTGGGTGTGGGAAGAAGCTGCCGTGCCCAGCAGATATGAGTCAGTTATGCAACTTCTCCCTGCCCACTCAGCTAAACTGACAGCTCTTTCCCTATAGGCAAACGTGGGAAAGAGATGTCACTTTAGCTGCCGAGTTTCAGGGTAAAACCCACATAGTTGGGACCGGGTACCCTGCAGCTATTTCCTATTGCTGGTCGTTTAGTAAAGTTAATACTGAAAAAAAATATGTTTTGCAAATCTACTGCGCCAGTAGCCACAATAGGAAAAGTTTTTCAAGGATTTTATGAATATTGATGAAACACATGTTGAAAAAATTTTTGGAACTCTTTTGTTAAAGAAGGAAAAATCCACAAAGTCACTGAAATAACTTGAAACTGACAAAAGCAGCAATGAATTTAAATCAATTGAAAATCACCCAATGAAAATCAGCCATTGCTTTGGAATTGTGGTTCAACCAATTTTTTTTAACAAACTAATGAAACTGGTCTGCAAATAAATGATGTTACCCATAACCTAATATTTTGTTGCACAATCTTTTAAGGCAATCACTGCAAACAAAAGGATTTCTGTAACTCTCAATGAGAATTCTGCCCCTACCCACAAGAAATTTGCCACACTTCCCGTGAGCAAACTGCTCCACTTGTCTCGGGTGTGAAGATCACCTTCTCCAGACTGTGTGTTTCTGCTCCTTCCATGGATGTTCAATAAAATTTAGATCAAGAGTCATAGAAACCACATCAAACTAGTCTAATGCTTTGTTCTTTGCCATTCATGAATATTGTGTATAGGGTTATCATCCTGTTGGAGGACCCATGACCTACTGCTGAGATCTTGCTTTCTGACACTTGGCAGCATATTCTGTCACAGAATGCCTTAACAGTCTTAATGTTTCATTGTATCCTGCACAGATTCAAGACCCTGTGCCAGATACAGCAACACAAACCCAAAACATAACCAAGCCTTCTCCATGTAACACAGCAGGTACAATGTTCTTTCATTTGTAGGCTTCATTTTTGCATTCATGAGCATTGAGCTGATGTGACTCGCTAAAAAAGCTCCAGTTTTGTCTCATCTGTCCAAAGGACATTCTCTCAGAAGTTTTGTGGCTCGTCAATATGCATTTTGGACAATTACAGTCTCTCTTTTTCATAATTTGCTTTCAACAGTGGTTTCCCCATTGGTTATCTTCCATTAAGTTCACTGTGTCAATGACAGAGATGGATGGTGCAGTCTGACACTGACGTAGCTTGACCACCTCTATCTTCTTTGGAAGTTGTTCTGGGCTGTTTGGTCACCATTTGTATTATCTGTCTCTTCAATTTGCAATCAATTTTTCTCTTCTGGCTACAACCAGGGAGATTGGCTACAGTCCCATAGACATCAAACTTCTGAATAATATTTGCAACTGTAGTAACATAAACCCCTTCCTCCACCATCTACCCTTTGTGTCTGAGTCATTCAATAAAGCTGCAGGCCTGTGAACATCTCCCCCTCCTTCTCTCTTACCCTTCCCCTTTTCCACCTTCATCGATCTTTGTATGCTTTATTGTTCGTAATGCTTGTTGTGTGCAGGTCTGTTAATGTAGCATGTAATAGGATGTTTAGAGTAGCTTAGCCTATGTTTTATGTCTTATTGCATGTCATGTATGACAAATGTATTAATTTATTGTGTGCCGTTCTGCATCACGTGGATATATTCTATGCTTGTTTTTGATGGCTGATTATTAATAAATATATTCAAAAAAAACCCAGAAACATCTGTTTGGCGATGGTCTTTTAGACTTTATCTTAAATATGTTTGTTGAAAATTTTCTTTCTAATTTCCTGAGACAACTCTCTCTTTAACTTCTTTCGGTACATGATACCAAACAGCACAGTGACTACTTTTTACTCTTTAAATAGGCGGACTGACTGATTATAGGTTCGAAGACATCTGTGATGCTAATTACTGGACACACTTTAGTTAACATGTCCCTATGGCTGAATTATTTTCAATCTTTTCTAGGGGTACCATCATTTTTGTCCAGGCAGTTTCATATTTTTTGTTTTGTTAAACTACAATTCAAATGCAATATCTTATTTTATTAGTTGATTTAAATTTATTATTACTGTTGACAGTTCCAAGTTATTTCAGTGTCTATTGTGAGTTTTCCTTTAACGGAAGGTTACCAACAAGTTTGTTCATGTGTATATATTTAGTTTTAAGGCAACAGGAAAAGTCACCAGCCTTCTGTGGTTTATTTTCAGTAACTGTCACGAACAGTGCCGCAGCCGGTGGGACGGGCTGCGGGCCCGTCCGTTCCCCGACCTTTTCCCCGTTACCGGGGGCGAGTGGCCCCGTGGTCTGTGCGCCGGGCTGTGGCCCCGGAGGTTAGGTACTCACCCGACCACGCTCCTGACTCCGTGCGTTCCTGTGCCAGCCAGTGCACGCGTCACCGCTTCCTAGGGTGAGCGCGCGCCGGCTTTCTCAGATTTAGAGGGCCAGCGCGCCGGTAATTGGCAGTTGCCGGCCGCTGACCCTATATAATGGCTCCTCCTCCGATAGTCCTCTGCCGGATCTTTAGTGCCCTTGGAGCCTATGGAGAAAGCGTATAGTCTTGTCTAGTGTTTCCTGTGTACCGTTCCGACTTGCTACCATCCTACGACCACGAACCTCTGCCGCCTGTCCCCGACTACGACTCAGCCTTACGATTTTGGTACCACGCTCACCCTTGGCCGCCACCGCAAGCAAGTCCCGCCAGGGAAGCGACCTGGTAGTTTCCAGTCACAGCAAGTCCATCCCGCTTTGCGGCGGGCTCTGGTGAAAACCGGGTTCTACTTAGACTCCGCTCCCTGGTGTGGGCTTTCACCATCGCTTGCGGTGGTTCAGGGGATCCACTACTGCTACCGTTACAGTAACGACCTATTGGATGGGGAGTATAATTAAAAAATGCTATTCTATGTTAATTCAGTGGATTATGAACAGGTAAAGCAGCAGAAGACACTGAAAATACCCTGCTATGTCTGCTTAGAAGCATTATTGCAGTAAGTAATACTAATTCAATGCCAGTTGTGAAAGGACCACCTAGCTTTACATGTAGAAAGTGCTCCCCTATGAATATCACAGATCATTGAAGTTGATTAAAAATTTTGCATTTATCATAACAGTGGCACAACTTTGGGCCAGGGATCTACACTAGAAGTTTTGTGCATCTCAAATGCACAAAAATGATTTCAGCTGTCTGACCTATCGTGCTGCTGTGGGTCTCTGGGAGGCTTTGCTCTGCCACAACCTGACCAGTTTACACACAGACCAGGCATAGACTCAGACATACACTAAGTATGGGCCTTAGGTAGCTCATAGGTCTGCCCAGATAACAGCCCCTTTAGTTCCATATATGCTCCAAATTCAAAAGTGCAGATGCCTTATGTTCTTGTGCTTTCTCTTCATTTATCTATGTCTTTCCTTACCACTAGTGGTGGTATGCCATGGGGCTGCAGTCCTAGTGGCCATACAGTAAGCCATCAGTAGGAAGGTAGGACTACTGACAGGTGAGGCCCCAGGCATGTAAGGCCCTTGGTAGACACATACTTGCCAACTCTCTCAGATCGTGCAAGGGACTCCCACAATTAGCAGGTAACTCCCTCACTCTCGATAGAGTAGCGGAACCTTCTGCAGTCAAACAGGAGGAGAAGTTTGCAGGACGTTCTCTCCACTATATGTGGCACCAGTGTAGTATGATGAGACGCTGTCCTAAAGCCACTAACTGTGGCCGTCACTGTTCTGACAGAATTCTACATAGGAGGCTACCAGAGGAATGGACACCAGTGCACTGCTGAGAGGAGGGTGCGGAGATATGGGAGCCACATAGCTCTGCCCCCTGTCCCCAGCAGAGCACCATCTGAAGAATCCAGGCTGTCAGCAGCTCTACAGTAGGACTGGTGAGTACATTTTCCGTGGGTTGGGTGAGAGTGTTTCTGTGTGGGGAAGAGGGATGAGTGTGTCTGGGTGGAAGAGTGGGGGGAGTTTGTGTGTGGGGAAGAGGGATGAGTGTGTCTGGGTGGGAGAGTGGGGGTGAGTTTGTGTGTGTGGGGAAGAGGGATGAGTGTGTCTGGGTGGAAGAGTGGGGGGAGTTTGTGTGTGGGGAAGAGGGATGAGTGTGTCTGGGTGGGAGAGTGGGGGTGAGTTTGTGTGTGTGGGGAAGAGGGATGAGTGTGTCTGGGTGGGAGAGTGGGAGTGAGTGTGTGGGCAAGGAAGGGTGAGTGTGTTTGGGTAGGAGGGGGGTTAATGTGGGAGACCCTATGTGGTTTTTATTGAAAATCACAAACTAGGCATCCACTGTAATCAATAAATACAAAAATAATAATACTAATACTACTACTACTAATAATAATAATAAAAAAGAACGATGTAGGGTTCCCCTCATTTTTCATAATCAGTTAAAGCAAAACCGGCAGCTGCAGGCTGATGCTAGCAGGATGAGAAAGCCCATGGATATTTCTTTCCACCCTAAAAATACCAGCCCAAAATCCAACCCAGAAGCAGACCTTTATATTAGAGGGTCCATTTCTGATTGTAATCTGGCTCTTCCCAGTACCCCTGGTGTATTGGGCACTGGGGTAAAAGAGACATGGGGTTAGTAACAGCCTTGAGGGTAAAAAATGGAGATGTGTCTGTCAGAAACCTCCATTACTAACACTGGAATAAAATGGTAAAAAACACAATGACAGAACACGAAAACTTTTTATTTAAATAAACACTCCCTGACATCAGAGCTAGTTAAGCATTATATTAACAAAATGGATCCTATGCTGGTCCAACGTAGTCAAATGAGTCCGACATAGTCCAAAACGGAAACCTATATAAAAATAAAAACATTACAAAAAACATGACAGTCTATCTTGCAGGGTACAGAGTTCAACCTGCACAATATGATTCTGGGGGGCACCAACCACAGCTGCTGCACAATCTCCGAAGGGAATGGTCCTCGGCCACCCCCAACAAGATTGTAAACTGTGTTCTCTACTCCTCTCTACCACTCTTCCACCACCACTGTGTTATGCATCCTAGTGCAAACACAAACTAAAACCTCCACCTATCACCCATAGCCCCTCAATTCCACTTTCTACCTCATAAACTCCCCATAACCTACACCTATTACCAAATAATCCCCTCACCTCCATCTGTCACACCCCACCACCTCCTCCTGTAAAGTTAGAATTCTAAGATATTTGTGTGGGGAATTCTGCAGGGACAAGTCATTGCCAGGAGAAGACATCATGATGGTCTGCAAAGGATGGCGAAGAAGAGGGAAAGAGAACAAATCCAGTCATAGAATATGTCTCCTGTGAGTCACTGGATATAACTGCACTGTAATCATTTATATGTCTATAGAACCTGTGTATACTGATATCTACCACTATATGGTCACTGTATAGAGATAATATAACCTGCAGAGCCTTTGTACACTGGTATGTACCGTGGGTCACTGTATAGAGATAAATACAGATACAGGCCCTGGTCACGGTACTATCTTTAGGTCACTGTACGGAGGTAATAAACGTTGCAGAAGTTGTGTTGGTTTTTGTATCTGATCTTTTTCAGTAATAGTTGGGGGTATTACTCATCCTATGTGGTGGAATCTGTGGCGTTTGTTTGGTGTTATGGTAATTTTGGTGGTTTTAACAGTTAATGGTGATATGTATGGGTGAGGTTTTTGTTCCTTGTATTTCTAGAGGGAGAAACCTTTCAGTTTTTGCGGGTTTCCCACTAGGTGGAGTTCACAGTTCATCGCTTGGTCGTGTAAAAGATGGCGAAAAATTTCCCCAAAAATTTTTTGTTCACTTCGCCAAAATTTTCGGCAAAAAAAAATTCGTTCGAATTTTCGGCACGAATCACATTAAAAAACAGTATTTCCCCGGCGCACAAGGCCCCGGGTGTGTGAATGTTGTGCCATGTTAATATGCAGAGGGGCTTGTTTTTGGGCTTCTACAATGTTTTGTTTTTAGTTTTAAGACATGACTGCGTTCATTATAAAATTCCCCGGGAATTTTAAAAGGGCAAAATGACCAAAAAAAATGAAGGGGGAAGTAGCCTAAAAGTCTCGAGCGACGCTGGAAAAAAACAAATGGGGCTCAGGTGGGAAACATCAGGACAGAGGTGGATGACGGCGGCAGCCCCAGCACATGAGGCAGGAGTGGCAAAGGGCATTCTGGAAGGGGAAAAACAGGGGTAGGCCACAGAGGGGAAAAATACACATGTGGAGGTCGGGGCAGCAGCCCACAGGGGAAAGGGCAAAAGGGCCGTGGAGGCCCAGGCCCAAAAATGGCACAAACACATTCGGGGTGGCAAAAAAACAGGAGTAGGCCACAGAGTGGGGCAATGACACGTGTGTAGGTCACGGGGAGAGCCGGCAGCAGCATGGGTCGACGTGGGACAAGAAAAGGTGTAGGCACGGCCAAAACCAAGCGCAGATGGGTAGACAGTGGGACAATGACACGTGTGTAGGTCACGGCAGCAGCCACAAAGCAGCATGAGGTCAGACAGTGGCCAAAGACAGTGTGTAGTCACGGCAACAGCCAAGTGCAGCATGAGGTCAGACAGGGCCAATGACACAGTGTGTGTCACGGGGCAGCCCAGCCGCACAGAGGTCAACAGTGGGACAAAGACATTCTGGAGGTGGTAAAAAAAGGGGTAGGCCCAGAGTGAGACCAAGAACAGTGTGGAGGTCAGGCGCAGCCCCCAAGGGGAGCATGAGGTCAGACAGTGGGACAATGACATTCAGGGGGGCAAAAAAAAGGATAGGCCCCAGAGTGGGACAATGACCGTGTGGGAGGTCACGGCAGCAGCCACAGCGCGATGAGGCCAGGGAGTGGCACAATCACATTTGGGGTGGCAAAAACAGAGTAGGCCCAGAGTGGGGCAAAGACCAGTGTTTGGGTCACGGGAGCAGCCAAGCAGCAGCATGAGGTCAGACGTGGCACAATGACTTCTGGAGGGGGCAAAAAAAGAAAAGCCACGAGGGGACAATAACGTGTGGAGGTACGGCAGCCCCAAGCCCGCAAAAGGGTCAGACAGTGGGCCCCCAAAGACACAGTGTTAGGTCACGGCAGCAGCACAACAGCAGCGAGGCAGACAGTGGCACAAGACAGTTTTGGGGGTGGGTGGCAATTTCCGCCCTGGTAAAGATGGTTGGTCAGATGAGAAACTGTCAGCAAAGTGTGGCATAAATTTTTTTGGGGGCACAGAATTTGGGCGAGGCAGGTAGTTTGAACCCCGACTCATTTTTTCACGTTTTGGGGGGGGCGTCTGGGTTTTTTTTTTTTTTAGCTGGCCCCAAGGCATTGGTTGTGGAAAAACTGGGGGATCCACGCCTGATTTTATCTTAACAAAGGCAGTCGTTCCACATTTCCCGTGGACAAAACGGGGTTTCCTTGGGGTAACGATGGCCCCCGCCCAGAAAACCCCTCGATCCAACTATGGCCGGCGGACAGCTTCTCCCTGCAAATTTGGGGAAGTTGCGGCCACAAATCCAGTTTGGCTGCCATATCCAGCGGGGTCTTTTAACTGGGGTGGCAAAGTTTTCCCCGTGGCCACCAAACCCGTTGGTTCAGGGTCGCTTCCCGGTCCCGCTCTGCTGCTGGCGATGCCCCCTTGCTAGGCGGGGGAAGGAAGCTTCACAGTGACTCCAGACTTAGGTTTTGGCTGATGGGGGTGGTTCTGCTCCCACCCCCCACCCTTCCCCGAGGCGGCATTAGTATGGCGTGAGGAACCCCCCGGGCGACCTGTCAAGGAGGGGGCGATGCCG
>JAODAL010056618.1:0-23179 GCA_025379985.1 Phyllomedusa bahiana | reverse complement strand
TCAATTTGTGGGTGATGAGGTTTAAGGGGTCAGGCTGTGGTACAAGACAGGGATAGTGAATGGTCTGTGACTTTTTTCTGTGCCCTTTTTAAAACCTAATTTGTGTTGCCTAAGATGTAGCACTTCCATTTGATGTTGTGGTTGTTAATTTCAGCTTCTCCAGCCTTGTTTGGGTGTAATAATGAAGGTGTTGTTGCTCTCCCATAGACTTTTATGGTCATCGCTCATAATCGACGCTCACTATCGAAAAACCTTATCGATAGCGGCCGACTATCGACTATCGATCGATCTCGATAGCCAACGCAATCGCTCAACACTATTTAGGAGTACTTAAGCCCAGTAGTGCTGCTAACTACTGATGGAGATATCGCTGATTCTTAATTTGATCTACAGTCAGTTTAAAAAAATTATTCCCAATAGGAATTAGCATAATTTTCTCCATTTCTACCTAGCAGTTTTAGAGTGTTAAAAACACTCAGAACCTTCCTGCCAAAGTTCTGTGTGTTTCATGGGAGTGAGACAGTGAAGGGGTAAGTTTAAGTATCTCTGGTGGTGAAGCGGTTAATGTAATGATTTTTGGTGGTTTAGTGCAGAAAAAGATTTAATGAAGCAATTCCTGATAGTCTAGGGCAGTAATAGGCAAAGATCACTGGTGGAGGGCAGTGGAAAGGTTAAAGCTACATACCTGAGTTCTTGTGGTTAGTATTGATGAGCGATTACGTTGACTATCATCATCGGGTCAATAGTCAATATCGGCAATTATCAAGACGATTTCCGATAGTCGATAATAGATTATCGCCGATGACCATTAAAGTCTATGGGAGAGGAACAACACCTTCATTCTTACACCCAAACAGGGCTGGAGAAGCTGGAATTAACATCCACAACAGTCAAATGGATACGTGCTACATCTTAGGCAACACACTTAGATTATAAAAGCCACAGAAAAAAACTCACAGACCATTCACTTTCGCTGTCTTGTACCACAGCATGACCCTTAAACCTGCATGACCAACAAATTAAAATGTGCCAGAAGGCAGTATTATTTGAACCATCATTTTACTTGAACTGGACATTGAATATCCCTGTCCTGGACTGCAGCATGACCCTTAAACCTATCTGACCCCCAGATTAAAAAAGTGCCGGAAAAAGGAGTCTTTTAACCACCATTTTAGTTGAACTGGACATTGACTATATCTGTCCTGGACCGCAGCATGACCCTTAAACCTGCATGACCCACAGATTAAAAAGTGCCGGAAAATGGAGTCTTTGAACCACCATTTTAGTTGAACTGGACATTGACTATACCTGTTCTGTACCACAGTATAACCATTAAACCTGTCTGACCCACTGATTAAAAAGTGCCGGAAAAAGGAGTCTTTGAACCACCATTTTAGTTGAACTGGACATATGGACTATCCCTGTTCTGTCCCCCAGTTTGACCATTAAACCTGTCTGCCCCACAGATTAAAAAGTCCCGGAAATGGGAGTCTTTCAACCACCTTTTTTGGTTGAATGGAATTGACTATATCTGTCCGGGCCACGCAGAGCCCCAAAACCCTGCATGCCCAAAAAAATTTTAAAACGTGCCGTAAAAAGGAGCTTTTCAACCACCATTTTAGTTGAACTGGACACTGACTATACCTGTCCAGAAGTTACATTGACTATACTATTCAGAAGTTACACGGATGAGAAATTGCGTTTTTTGCATCAATGAGAAACGAGAACAGTTGTTTAAAAAAATTTTTCTATCGGGGAATTTGTCGTTCAACGTGGTATTTGAAAAAAACTTGGGCCGACCAGTGCAATAAGCTATTTAAAAATTATACGGATAACAAAGGTGGTTTTTGCCCTTACCCCCCTGCGGGGGGATAAAAAAATTTCTGTGTTAAAATTTTAAAGTAAAAGGTGGGTTTTGAAAAAAATGGGCGACCCAAATTTAAAAAAAAAACAATTTGAAATGTATACGGATTAAAAAAAGGTGGGTTTTTGACCCATGAAATACACCTGCAATTACAGCAAAATTTTGTATGGTAAAATCCCTAAAAGATGGGTCTTTTAACAAAAATGGTCTGTGCCAAAATGAACTAAAACCTAATTAAATTGTGTAGGATAATAAAAGGGTTTTTGCACCCATAAATACCCTGTGGTGACTATAAAAGTTCTGTATCCCATTGTGAGTACAAAGTGGGTCTTTGAACAAAGCGGGCTGCGCCAAAGTGAAAAACACGTAATTAAAAATTTTGGGACGGATAATAAAACGTGGTTTTTTTGAACTATAAAAACACCCGCGGTGACTAGAAAAGTTCTGTATCCATTGTGAGTACAAAGTGGGTCTTTGAACAAAGCTGGGGTACGCCCAAAATGAAAAAAAACGGAATTAAATTTTGTATTTAATAATAGGTGGTTTTTCACTTGAAAAACACTGCAATTACTAGCAAATTTTGTATGGTAATATCCGTAAAATATGGGTCTTTTAAAAAAATTTTGGGTGGGCCCAAAGTGAATAAACCTAATTAAAATGTGTACGGATAAAAAATGGTTTTTGCACCCATAAATACACCCGCGGGGACTAGAAAAGTTCTGATCCTATTAAAGAACAAAGTGGGTTTTGAAAAAAAATTGAGCTGGCCCAAAATGAAAAAAAAAATAATTAAATGGTGTACAGATAATAAAGGTGTTTTGCACCTTCAAAAAACACCTGATTTTCTAGAAAAGATTGTATCCCAAATAAGTACAGGGTGCACAAAATACAAGCTAATATTTCACCAAAAAATGGCCAAAAACTGTTAATAAAACCCATTTCAATGCGGGGTCAAAGCAGATTTTGGGCTGCACAATTATCCATTTCCCTTTCAAACCCCTGCCTGCCTGTGCCAGCCGTCGTCTGTTTCCCCCTGACCCCTTCCCCCCCCCCCCCGGGGCTGTACAGCGCTAGATCTCCTTTAAAAAAATTCTCAGCCAAAGTAACTAAAAACTGAAAATCTCTTATTACCGGGGTTCTAATTCACAGCTAAAAGCAAGTTGTATTGTGAAAAAAAGAGAACAGGTTGCTGAGCTTTTTTAGAGAGACCGAGCCACCCCCCTGCTCTTGTGATAACAAAACCACACTGATCATGAAAGGGAAGGGGCTGTTCATTAAAACGAGGTCAGTGATTTTTGCGCCAACCAACCATACACATCCCAGTCAACGTCGCACCCCCCAGCTCCCGCTTCTTCTCTAAGCTGATTTGCTACCCCAAAATGACGGGAAAGCGCAGAAAAGGGACGTTTTTTTAATAATTATGCGCAGTTTTAACCTAAATTAGGGTGATGGGAAAAATCGATCAACAAAAAAAACCGTGCCGATTTCAACTTTTCATAAAAATCGCTGAACACTAGTGGTTAGTCATCTCTACAGGCTGTAGTGCTGTCCAGTCTGTTACTTTCTGTTTTATCTCTGCACTGGCAATAAAGAGGAGTGCAAGGGGGAATAGTGAGGACTGTGAAGTTTTAAAGGGGTTTTCTCAGTACAGGCTTTCGTAGGCATCTTGTGCTTTCTCTCTCTCTTACAGCTTCAAATCCACAGGTGGGTCTCTCCTCCCGGTAAGCGCATCTTCCGTCACTGTTTCGCCCTTGCTCCCTCCGTAGTCATAATCCTCATTCTGTGTAAGCAGTGGGAGAGAGAGGATGGAATACCTCTGCAGACCTCCTGCAGTGGTCAGTTCTCGTGCTGGAGAGCTGTCACCTCCCTCCACAAACTCCTTGTAACCAGAACACCTGGATTGCTGTAATACATACAGCCTGAAAAGATGAAACAAATGTGAGAAATACACACTGCTCCCCTTTCTTTTATCAGACAGGAGTGTACAAGGGTGTGCTATAGGGGGTAGAGAGAATCTAGTAGCTAGAGAAACTGAGTAATTGCCCAGAGCACATAGAGCTATCACTGGGAGAGGAGCTCAGACAGTCTTTATTACACAGCTCAGAGGGAAGACAATGAGAACATAGACACAGACAGCACAGAAAGCCAGTTTCAGTTTCATTTTCACACAGCTCAGAGGGAAGAGTGTGCAGGACAGCCAATCACAGCACAGAGGGCATGTTCCGACCAGGGCTATACTAAATATCAGGCAGCCAATCACAGAAAAGGGGGTGTGGCTCGACCTCAGGCTTCAGATTTAGATCTAGACACTCACAGATTAGCTAATAGCTGCTATACTAAATGATTTAGGTAATACAAACCAATAGCAAAAGTTCTTATTTTTACTGTCCCCATCATTACAGATATGATCTTTGTGTAACGGGGTGCGCCGCGGTCCGGGCCACGGACCGCGGTCGCACCCTCAGTCCCCATAACGGGTCCCTGGCGTGGATGGGGGGAGCCGCGGGCTGCACAGCCAGCCGCTGCGCCACCCGCTCCATCCACTCACCTGGCCTCGCTCCCGTCCGGTCCTCATCCCCTGCCGGCCGGAATGCGCATGCGTGCCCCCTGGCGCGTGTGCGCGCTCGTCCTTGTGAATTTAAAGGGACAGTGCGCCGGTAATTGGGTAATTACCGGGCGTGTTCCTATAAAGTGTTGCACCCACGTCACTTCCCTGCTGGATCTACGTTGCCCCGAGCCTTAGTGAAAGCGTTCCTTAAAGTGTATTCCTGCTTTACCGTGTACCAGACCTCTTGCTACGTTTCCCGACTCCGAACCTCTGCCGCCTGCCTTGACCTTCTGCCTGTCCACGACCATGAACCATTGCCGCCTGCCCTGACCTTCTGCCTGCCCATGACTACAATTCTCGGACTACGATTCTGTACCATGCTGCACCTCGGCCGCCACCGCAAGCAAGTCACGTCCGGGGGGACGACCTGGTAGCCTCACACCGCAGCAAGTCCATCCCGCTTTGCGGCGGGCTCTGGTGAAAACCGGGGGCTACTTAGATTCCGTTCCCTGGCGTGGCTTAACTACCATCGCTTGTGGTGGTCCGGCGGATCCACTACCCAGCCGCCACACTTTGTAGTATGAAAACCCTTTAAATTCTGCCTAATTATTACAGGGACCACCTGTACAGCCTGTGGCAGACGGACTACTAATTGACAAGGTACAGGTCGTATCTGTATACTTGGATGGTGCTGGTTAATTTCAAGCAGACAGGCAGAATCCCTACAGTATCTGGAGACTATTCCTCCTGCAGCACACTAAGGGCCCGTTCACACGGCAGTGGACAAATACCGGCCGGTTTTCCGGCCGGTATTTGTCTAATTTTGCGGCCATCCCCATGGCCGCGGGGGGGACGGCTTTTCTCCACGATGAGCGGAGAACAGCCCTCCCCCCTCCCATTGAGCAGCACATCTTCCGTCCGGAAACCGGACGGAAGATAGTGCATGTTCAATGTTTTGCCGTGGGGACATGCCCTAAAAAGAAGGTGCAGAGCTAATGTAGTACAACACAGCCCGGCCGGCAGTGAAGTTGCTGTTAACTGATGCTGTTTACTGTGAGACGTAAGCCTGAAATACATGCTGCCCCCTTTCTTGCATTCTCAACACCCCGCACTATGGCTAGAGTATCTGAAGCGGCTGGGCCCCTTAGGGACAGCGGGTCCTGTAGCAGCTGTTACGGCTGCTATGCATTTAGTTCATCCACTAAACAAATATTAATTTCCTGTTCAGTTCCTTTAGGGTCCTGCATTTATCTTTAGTCATGTGGATATTCACCTCCCCTTTATGTATCTTTTTCTATCATTTCAATATTTTCCTCTCTATTCTCTTATTCTGACTGCATAATTAAAGGGGTATTGCCACGATGTAATGTTGACGTGGGATCCTCCAAAATGGGTATTTAATCACTTTTCGAAATATATGTGATTACAAAAAGTGAAACCTCTGAGAGCTACAGCATTTCTCAGTCCCCCTTAGTTACCTGAAAGTTTGCATTAGACACGACCAGAGGACCTGATAGGAGCTGATCTGGCCGCACTTGCGTGAAACACTTCTTATCTGTTGACTGGGAAAATGAATGAGCTTTCAAGGGACTGGGGAGAAAGTGCAGTGTATGAGCCTGTGTCTGCTGTATAGATAATCCACTGTTGTAATGTTATTATTTGAGTTAAGCTTTGAGACACTCCCTTATTCCTCACTCCTTGCTCACCCCCTCCCCCTCACCCCTGCAGCATTCATGACTCAGCATGATTTGTTTATATTCTACTCTGTGCTGATAAGGAGGTAAGTAACTCGCGTCCTGGCAAAACCCTTTAAGTTGGAATCTTCATATATACATTCATGTGTCATTCAATATTCCATATTCTCCATGCATATCCATATACAATGTCCTTAGTAGTATTATGTTAAACCCATAAATTATACTTGCCAAAACCATATTTGCCACTTGTATATTCACCAATTATATACTAACGTCACTGTCATATATCAATGTACATATGGAGCTCACTTCGGGTATGTAGTTAAAATTATTTAATCTTCAAATGTCTCCTATGTTGTGCTGTTGTTCAGATATATCATGGATTTAACCTTTTTCAACAAGCACCCTCTACACTATAGACAAATCAGTGCACTGTACCTCCTCCCTATATCTGCCCTCATCAAAGGCAGCATAACCTATGTGACAGGTGCCCTTTGATGTAGCAAATGGAAAGACATCAGTAAATGATTAGTTTTATAGATTTAGTTTAGGCCATATGTATTACTCAGTACCTACTGTGAATGTTTATGATCTGAAGGAGAAGGAGATAAGTAAAGCAGGCATAACAGTCATTTGTTATTATTGAATTCTATAGTCTATAGTTTGTATACAGTAGTTTAGAATTATTATTAGAATTGTACTTAAAAATGTTGAGACTTACATGATCACCATTTTTCATATTGATCAACCTACAACACGGACCTGTGATAATGTTAACTGAAACATAGAAGAATCTACAAGAGAAAGAAAATAACAGGATATATGGAATTTGATTTATTTATTTTTCTTACATTTCGGGCCACAAAGTCTGAATTCAAAATTTAAAAATGAATTGGTGGTCTGGCTGTCAATCCTATAGGAAAATAGCTTGGTCATCTCATGTTTCCATAGATTTTTCGATTAGTTTCATATGTGTTTGTAGAAACCTTGAGGCCTATACTTAGGAAATCAATGTGGATTACTTGTTTAGCATTAGTCATATGTATGAGATCTTTTACAACCTGTGTTCTAACCTGTTGTATTTACAATCCTTCAGGCTTCAGAGCAGGAATAAAAAAGACACCACTACAGTGGTAGTCAGCTAACCCAACCTCTGATAACGATCACCTGATGAAGGCACAGCAAGGCAGAGTCTGTGCTTTTATAGAATCAAATGGGAACATCAACGCCAACTTCTTCAGATGAATGGTGCTGCAGTTTAAAACATATAAACATTTATTATAATCCTCTTAAAAAATACACATGATCTCAAGGTACACGGCATGAGCAGACAGTCACTATAACATTAGTAGTGCATGAAAGACTGACCCGTTTCAAATTTCACAGTAATCCTTAGTCATAGCCTGTATACTGTTTGTAAAAAAAAATGTATTTAAAAGAGACCGCTGCGGTCACATGGTTCAAGGAACGTTCCTCCCCAGCTGAGGTAATCAGTTATCACTGACAACAAATGGGGAACTGGGCAAATGCATTTTGCAACCTCACTATTTAGACTAACGGGAAAATCATTAGTAACTATATGAAATATCTTGTTTGATATTTAAGCCTCTTGGAATCCTGGTTTCTAAATTAAAAATCCATCTGGATTTTCTACTCAGATGTTTCCTGTGTAGATCACCTCCTCTTATGGAATAGATTACAACCTCTTATGGAACGGATCACCCTTTCTATGCCACAGAAGGAAAAGGAGGATAAATCCCAAGCATGTACCTGCTAAAAGTGTTTGGACACCGTAGAGGATTTAAAGCAATCCTTCCTGATAGAATCCGACAGGTGTCTCCTAACCCATGAATTCGACCCTACATACTGTACATGCTATCAAGTATTGCAATTTATGTAACTTTTTATTGGATATTTTCAGAGCAGGAATCTTACAGCATTCCCATCTGTTTCAAATTTTCTCTCAGGGATTTCTATTCTAAATTTTTACACTAGGCAGTTCAGTGATCTAAACAGCCACCAGAACTATGAAAACAGTCCTTAGTTAAAAACAAACTATTACTGTAACCAACCTACTTCAGCTTGGACACTATTTGGGTACAGGTTAATTAAGATATTATTAAACAAGGGGTAACACTTACTCTTTGAATCTCTATGAACTTTGCCACTGGTTTGGGTACATATTTGCTGCTCAGGTTATTATTCAGAGTATAGAATGCCGTTGTAGTTCTGCTCTGTTCATATTACATTTTAATAATACATTGGGAAGCTCTCCTAAGGTATACAACTGACAGAAGTGTGTATCACACTATACAGTGTATAGTAGGTATATGGTGTCATACATTGCACATAGAAAAAAAATACTCTATACCTTTATGTGGAATAATATAGAATGTGGAATAATTGTATACTACAAAAAAGTTTTATATAAACTGTACAATACACACTGGCTTGACATCAGTCAAAAGGACACTGTCAGCTAAATTGAGCCCTATGGATACCTATATGTCAGGAGCTTTTCCCAGTGTATACACCAAACATAAGCTCTAAATGGGATGTGAACAGAGCCTTAGATAAATAGGTAGGGCAACAAGCCAAATCTGGTAGATGACGTCGCTAACAGGGCCATCTGAACAAATATAGGCAATACAGACAATATACTGTAGGCTCCCTGTGCAAAGCAGTGCACAGCCCTGACTACACAACTGATCACAGGAATGTTGAGGTGGAAAGAGATAAATTACAACTTGTAGCAGAGAGGAGTCATGTCTGCAATTCCAAGAGAAATGTTTCCAGTTTTATTGCTTGCAATGCATCAATATGGCAATTTCTGCTACAACTCTGTCTTACCTAGAGAAGTGTCAGTGTACTTTGTATCTCTATGAGCTTGGCTGCTTGTTTAGGTGTGAGTTTCCTTAAGTTATTATTTAGTGAAGAGCATTGAATGTCCCGTGTATCTTTATGCAGTTGGCCACTTGATTTGGTGTGAATTTTCCTCCTTAGTTATTATCTAGTGAAGAGGATAGAATGCCCCTTATATCTTTATGCAGGTGGTTACTTGGTTGAGCAGAGGTTCTCTGTTTAAGGTAATGTCTGGAAAAGAGTAAAAAGTGCTCCTTATATCTCTATGCAGTTATCCATTTGTTTACATACTGTACAGATTTCCTGCTATAGCTATTATCTAGTGAATGGTAATGCTTTGTGTAGCTCAGTGAACTTGGCCATTTGCTTAGGTTTAGGTTTCTTCTCCAGTCATTGCTCTCTGACACATTGACGTTAATCAAAAACAGAACTGTCCTCAAGAGTGTTTCCAGTCAGATGAAACGTGTCATTTACAGATGAAATCAGTTAATAAAAAAACTATTCTCCAAGGCAACCCAACCAATGGACCAGTGGAGAAGAAATAATAGATGACAATAACGAGTACATGTTTTATAGCAATATACTTCTTCTATTTAAAAATCAGCTCTAATCTGTATTATGAAAATAGCCTAAGGTTCAAAATTATCCTCTACAGCTCAATAATAAGATAACATTAAAGTAATAAATGGTAAAAGAAAACATGGAATTCTTATGTTTATCCTCAGCCACACTGTAAAATGGGCAGACAACTTAGTAAACTAGAAATGCTTTGACTTCTTCAATGAAAATGTGTCTAATCCTTGATAAACGCCATACATTTCTAAGTGACCTTTAAGCAAACAATAACATGCGCTTAATTAAAAAGGTAACAAAACATTAATCCCAAGCCTGTCATGCTCATGTTAGGGTAGGCATCAAAATGCAACAGCCCTAATTATACAACTTAATTTATGCACAACTGCTTCTGGCTGACAGATTTTCAAATGACATAATGTACACAAAAATTATATACGAAGTCAAATACAAAATGATAGCAATTATCACTGCACACAGAATAAATGAAATTATTATGAATTGTCATCATGGAAAATTCTGTTTCAAGTGTCCCATTTTTTATATTACATTTAAATTTCTTTCCATTGTAAAGCTTTATATTTCTTGTGCACCTATGTACTATACATGTGCTATTATATTATAAATAGAGATGGGCGAATTGATTCTAACGAAGTGGACTTCGTTTAGAATTTCAGGAAAACTTCGGTTCTGAACGAAGTCTAAGTTTGGGGGACTTCTGGTGAACGAAGTGTGCATTTCATTGATAAAATGGCTGCGAGCACATGGCGTTACATGGGGCAAAGAACTCTGGGAGGAAGAAGGGCATAGCCTGCATGACATGTGCAGAGATGAAGCCAATCAGAGACCGGCGGGTTTCTGTGACGTCACCGCACTATATAAGTCCGGGCGTGACGCTGGGAGCTCACACTTCTCTTACTGTACTGACTAGGGAAGGTGCTGCTGCGACTGATAGCTCTTACTGAAGAACTGATTTTTATACAGCGATTTTTGTGTGGTGTCTCAGCTTGTCTCAGAGACTGCATCTCTTAACGTTCTATTTCTGATTTTTTGGGTATTGGATCTGAAATCCAGTGTGCGTCCACTGCAGCTGCAAATACATTTAAATCCTATCTGCTCACAGCACATTGAATATCCAAGGGTGATCTAAGCCGGTTCCTGTTGTATTCATTTAAAGAAACAGCGTTTTTACAATACAAATACCATTTCATTTTTGGCTGCTCAATTATTTGGCGCAATTTACATCCAGGGGTTAATTAGCGTTGTTTTTCAGCTGTGTGGTGACTCCAAGAAACCGTCTTTTTCACCGCCAAAATATATTCATTTTTCCTGTAGCCTAATTCACAAGCAAAGTTTAATTACAATTTTATCTCTTGTTCTGTAGCGTAAAAAACACGGCATTGTAACACGCTACAAAGCTAGTAGTTTGTGGTGGCTCAATTCTTTGGCGCAATTTACATCCAGGGGTTAATTAAGCGTTGTTTTTCAGCTGTGGTGACTCCAAGAAACCGTAATTTTCACCGCCAAAATATATACATTTTTCCTGTAGCCTAATTCACAAGCAAAGGTTAATTACAATTGTATCTCTTGTTGTGTGGCGTAAAAAACACGGCATTGTAACACGCTACAAAGCTAGTAGTTTGTGGTGGCTCAATTCTTTGGCGCAATTTACATCCAGGGGTTAATTAAGCGTTGTTTTTCAGCTGTGGTGACTCCAAGAAACCGTAATTTTCACCGCCAAAATATATACATTTTTCCTGTATCCTAATTCACAAGCAAAGGTTAATTACAATTTTATCTCTTGTTGTGTGGCGTAAAAAACACGGCATTGTTACACGCTACAAAGCTAGTAGTTTGTGGTGGCTCTTTTCTTTGTCGCAATTTACATCCAAGGGTTAATTAAGTATTTTTCTGCAGTTGCACTCAGTAAAAGAAACTTTCTTTTCAACCGCCACAGAAGAAATTCTGTAGCATAATTCATATCCGAAGGTTAATTAAGCCTTTACATTCAGTAAAATACACAGAGTTTTTAAACGGCACATACAAGTCAATTTTTCCTGGCCATTTGTGGAGCGCAATTTATATCCAAGGGTTACCCAAGCTTGTTACTGGGTTCATTTGGAGTCAAATACAGGGTGTATATTTATCATATACAGATATCTTCATCAAACAGTGTCTGTACATTTTAGAACAAACAGTATGTCAGACAGAGAGGTGGCAGGCTCTGCACCTGCGAGTGGCAGTGGCACAAACATTCCTGTAACAGGCCCAGGTCGCAGCACAGCAAGGGGGTGTCGCAGCAGGGGTCACTCGGTGAGGCCAGAACTGCCGCTGTCATCTAGCGGCCGTGTGTTGTTCAGCAACCCAAGGGTTCTTGATTGGTTGACTAGGTCATCCACTTCCTCCCAGATGACATCTGACAACCCCAGTCAAGAGTCGGTGGGAACGTCAGACACAACCCTTAGTTGGCATGGCCCGGGAGCGGGTCAGCGGCCCTCACCTGTCCTCAACCCGCCTCTGTCCCATCCGGTTCCCTCAGCCAGAGATCTACTATGTGGTCTGGGCTCAGCGCCACTATATAGCGAGGATGAACAATTTGAGGAGGCAGTCAGCAGCTACTTGGCAGCGATGAAATGGGGCCAATATCCTCTGCTTCTTGCAGTAGGCGGCAAAGTATAGATGTTGAGAGTGGCATGGGAGGTTATGTTGTGAGGGGTCAGCCTCTGCATACCAAGACCGGTGATGAGGACAGCAGTGATGATGAAACACAAATAGATGATGATGTAGCCGACCGCACTTGGGAGCTGGGTGAGGCAAGGGCTTCATCATCATCAGGAGAAGAGGGCGTCAGCTTGCGCGTCAGGCAGCGGTTCAGCCAGCAAGTGGGGTCGTGTGGCCGTGAGTCAGCAGGATAGCAGCAGTGTGAGGTCGGGAGCCAAGCGGCCACGGGGTAAAAAACCCGCTTCGCAGGTCCAAGAAAGTAGCGGCACATGGGCTCAGCGAGGCAGCAGCGACAGTAGTCACTCAGTGCGGAGCGTTGGCGGTAAAATCCGATACTCGGCAGTGTGGCAGTTCTTTGCTAAGACACCGGAGGAACCGAATATGGGTATATGTAAAATCTGTAAGCAGAAAGTGAAGCGTGGCAAGGGAGCTAACGTTGGCACCCCGGCCCTGCGTCAACACATGCAGCGTCACCATCCGGTGGCCTGGGAGAAACGTGGCTCAGATGTGGTGGTCCATCCTGCCGCTGCAGCAGCAGCAGCGCCCAGTGGCACACATGCCATTGCAGCCAGTCAAGGCTCCACCACCTCTGCAGAAGGGAGCTGTTTCTCGTTGACATCATCTCCCGGTCCAGATGCTCCTGCTCCTCGCTACTCATGGCGCCAGCAGTCATTCAGCGAGGCGATTGCAAAGAGACAACAGTATGCGTTCAACCATCCTAAGGTGCAGCAGCTGACCGTGCTCCTGTCCAAGTTGTTGGTACTGCAGTCTCTCCCTTTCCAAATGATGGACTCTGCACCATTCAGAGAACTAATGGCTTGTGCCGAGCCGAGATGGAGAGTTCCAAGCCGTAATTTATTTTCCAAAAAGGCAGTACAGAACTTCATAAATATGTAGAACAGAAGGTGGGCCAGTCCTTGAGCTTATCGGTTTGTTCCAAGGTGCACGGCAGCACGGACGTCTGGAGCTGTAACTACAGTCAGGGCCAGTACATGTCCTTTACGGCCCACTGGGTGAATGTGCTTCCGGCCCAGGCACACCAACAACTTGGACAGGAGACGCCGCTTTCTCCTCCACGTTGTCAAACTGCGGCTCCTGCGCCAATATCCGCCTCCTCCTCCTCCACCACCACCACCATCTCAGCCTCCACAAGTACTGCTCCATCATACCACATGTGTAGGGCACAGCGGTGTCACGAAGTTCTACACAGGGGAGGAACTGCTCCGCGTCATGCAGCAAGAAATTGATGTGTGGCTTTCTCCGCGCCAACTGCAAATCGGAACCTTGGTGACGGACAATGGGAGGAACATGGTGTCCGCGCTGCACCGAGGAGGGATGGTCCATGCGCCCTGCATGGCGCACGTGTTCAATCTGGTTGTGACAAGGTTCCTGAAGTCTTCCACCGATCTTCAGAAGATTCTGAAAATGGCCAGGAAACTGTGCATGCACTTCATCCATTCCTACAAAGCCAGGAACACCCTCCTCGAGTTGCAGCGGCAGAACGGCCTCCCCCAACACACTCTGATATGCGATGTTTCCACCCGTTGGAATTCCAGCCTGCACATGTTGGACCGACTGTATGAACAGAGAAAGGCCATTAACGATTTTTTGATGATCCAGGCGGTCCGGAGTACTCCCCTGTGTAACTTTGATGTCAGCCCGTGGCAGCTCATGCGTGACACCTGCCGTTTACTGAGGCCATTCGAGGAGGCGACGTTATTTGTCAGTCGCCAGGACTACGGGATGAATAACGTCATTCCACTGCTTCATGTCCTGGAACAGATGCTGAAAAATCTGTCTGCGCAGGGGACTGGAGACGTGGCGACTACATCTCGCGGCCACATGAGTCCGGTGGGGACTGAAATGGAGGAGGAGGACATTGGAGCAGAAGCATTGTGTGGTGAAATGAGTGGATTTTTTACCCAGGTGACAAGAGAGGAGGAGCAGGAGCAGCTGGAGGAGGTATATGGAGATGAGGAAGACGAGGCAGATGACCGGAAGCACCGTGGCAGTATACAGTGGAGATGGAGGCAGCGAGCCCCTCGGAGTCACTTGTGCAGATGGCCCGCAGCATGCTGATTTGCCTGGCTAATGACAGCCGAATAGTCAGCATCCGGCAAAGGGATGACTTCTGCCTCTCCACCCTATTGGACCCTCGCTACCGGTCCAAAATGGGAGCCTTTTTCCCAGCTATTGAGAGGGAGGACAAACTCAAATACTATAGGGAAATCCTCTGTAGTCAGTTGGCCGCTGCCTATGTGCGGCATCGTCCCTCCTCTGACAGGTCTGACCGGGGGGTTCTTCAGCGCTCACGTACTACTGCCGCGGCTGCCGGGGGAAGGTGGGGGGGTCGGAGCAGTACCAGCTCCATCAGCAGCAACCTAAGTCTGGAGTCACTGATGAGCAGCTTTCTTCACCCGCCTAGTGAGGAGGGCAGTCGTCAGCAGCAGCAGCAGGACCTGGAGCAGACCCTGAACCAACAGGTGGTGGCCTACTTGGAAAGCACTCTGCCACCCCAGTTAGAAGATCCGCTGGACTACTGGGCAGCCAAACTGGATGTGTGGCCGCAACTTGCCGAGTTTGCAGTGGAGAAGCTGTCCTGCCCGGCCAGTAGTGTGGCATCAGAGCGGGTGTTCAGTGCGGCGGGGGGCCATCGTTACCCCAAGGAGAACCCGCTTGTCCACGGGAAATGTGGAACGACTGACCTTTGTCAAGATGAATCAGGCGTGGATCGGCCAGGATTTCCACACACCAATGCCTTAGGCGTCAGACTACATCAGCCATGACGCCTCACCCAAACTGTGAGAAATGAGTCTGGGTTCAAACTACCTACCTCAGCCACTATTCTGATGCCGCCACCCGCCTGATGCCACACATCTGCTGACAGTTTCTCCATCTGCCACCAACCATCTTTACCAGGGACTGGTATTGCCACCCACCTCCACACTCTGTCATTGTGCCACTGTCTGACCTCATGCTGCTGCTGTGGCTGCTGCCGTGACCTCCACACTGTGTCATTGTGCCACTCTCTGACCTCATGCTGTTGCTCCTGCCGCCATCACCTCCACTCTCTGTCATTGTGCCACTCTGTGGCCTACTCCAGTTTTTGCCACCTCCAGAATGTGATTGTGCCACTTTCTGACCTCATGCTGCTGCTGTGGCTGCTGCCATGACCTCCACTCTCTGTCATTGTGCCACTCTGTGGCCTACTACTGTTTTGCCACCTCCACAATGTCATTGTGCCACTGTCTGACCTCATGTTGCTGCTGCCGTGATCTGCACACTGTGTCATTGTGCCACTGTCTGACCTCATGCTGCTGCTGTGGCTGCTGCCGTGACCTACACACTGTGTCATTGTCCCACTCTGTGGCCTACTCCTGTTTTTGCCACCTCCAGAATGTCATTGTGCCACTGTCTGACCTCATGCTGCTGTTGTGGCTGCTGCCGTGACCTACACACTCTGTCATTGTGCCACTCTGTGGCCTATTCCTGTTTTTGCCACCTCCAGAATGTCATTGTGCCACTGTCTGACCTCATGCTGCTGCTGCTGTGGCTGCTGCCGTGACCTACACACTGTGTCATTTTCCGACTCTATGGCCTACTCTTGTTTTTGCCACCTCCATAATGTCATTGTGCCACTGTCTGACCTCATGCTGCTGCTGTGGCTGCTGCCGTGACCTCCACACTGTGTCATTGTGCCACTGTCTGACCTCATGCTGTTGCTTTTGCTGCTGCCGTGACCTACACACTATCATTGTGCCACTGTCTGACCTCATGCTGCTGCTGTGGCTGCTGCCGTGACCTACACACTGTGTCATTGTCCTACTCTGTGACCTACCCCTATTTTTGCCACCTGCAGAATATCATTGTGCCACTGTCTGACCTCATGCTGCTGTGGCTGCCGCCGTCACCTCCACACTCTGTCACTGATGTTGCCACCTGAGCCCTCAGCTTGTTTTTTTCCAGCTGTCGCTGCCATGACTTTATCAGGCTACATTCCCCCTTCAGTTTTTTGGTCACGTTTACCCTCTTAAGTGCCCAGGGAATTTTATAGTGAAGCGATTCTAAGAGCGGCGGCAGTCATCTGCGTGTCATACTAAAACACAACATTGTATGAAGACCAAACCAAGCTCCCTCTGCATATTTAAGCATGGCACAACGTTCTACAGCACCCTGCAGGCTCTGTGCAGCCTGGAAATAGCTGTTTTTTAATGTGATTCGTCCCGAAGTAATTCGGAACGAAGTTATTTTTTGCCGAGAAATCCGGCGAAGTGAACGAACCGAATTTCGGGAAATTCGCCCATCTCTAATTATAAAGTAAAAGAAATGTATTGATAAAGTTAAACAAAAGGACTGAAGAATTCTTGTGAGATCATGCCTAAAAATATTCAACTAACAGTCCCACGGAATAGAAAAGAAATTAAATAAATTTCCCTGGTATAAAACAGCTTGGAATAGTGGATGAAATTAAAGTTTCATTTCACATGTTCATGTGAGTGCCCCCTCTAGGGAAATTAAAAGACAAAAGGAAGAAATGTGTAAAGTTAAGACTCATAATCAGGGTTAGATTATGGGTGTCCATGCGATTTGGTCTGTTCAGAAAGCTTAGACCTCTTTGTACTGTAGAATTTAATGGATTTGTCTACAGTATATGTATAGTCCCTTACGCTGATACAGACACATTCAGTATCAAGGTTATCCTTAGCTACTACGTGTGTGATTTGTGCAGCAGCACAGAGCACCATGTTCCTATGTCTACAGGAGTTGTAGGTAGGGAATGGAAATGCACATTTTGTTTACATAGGTTGTCCAAAATTCTGTGCCCCTGCCTTCTCCATGAACAGCAGATCACCCTGTTTGCTTGCCAAGGGCTACCCAAGCTGTTTTGCATTGACATTTTGGGAACTGTACTTTCCCCACTTTATCTTTGTATTTACAGTGCAGCTACAACAGTGCAGTAGACAAGTGGTTTATCTGTATTTGAGCCGTATATCTTGTCTGAGTAGCCTCATTCACAATATTTATAGTAGAGCAGTTTAATGGTTCACTGCAGCTAGAGTGATGAAGACTACACTTGCTGGCTTTGCTACATCTGTTTCATTGACATATTTACACAAACTTGACATTTTGATATTGGATAAACCCCAACTCCACCGAATAGAACCCAAAGTACATTTAACACAAACTATGTCTAAATTTAAAAACTACCCATGATTTTGTTGTCAAAATGGTCACAGATTTATTAAAATCACAAGACTGAAACAACTGTAGGAGTCAGGTGTAGTGTAGGCCATTGGGATTTACAAAAAGTGAGATATTTGACATACAGCACTTAGCCAGATAGCAATAAAGCGGCATCATGCTCTGGCTTACTATTTTAGCAGAGCTATTATTCTTTTAAGGCCAATAATGACTCTACTGACAATCCTCATTTCTGTACTTAACCACCGTGCTTGCCAATGGATGATGTCACCATTACAACTCTATTGGAAACTTGTGTACCTTGGTGTCACAAGTCATTAATCCCTTCTATATCCTTGGACTTCTATCAAATGAATTTTTCCCATAGGAAATAAGGAGAAAATAATTAATTCATTTTTATACACCCCAGTGTGCTATGGGAGTTAAGTAATGTGATAGACAGGCCCCTATTCTTATTACTTATGGACTGTATAATAACAGGTACGTCCCAAATGATTGGTATATAGAAAATGTGGTGTCAATATTCAAAAACGGGTCAAAAAGTGATCCTGGAAACTATAGGCCAACAAGTTTAGCCTCTTTTGTAGGTAAAATATTTGAAGATTTTCTAAGAGATGCTATACTGGAGTATCTCACTGAAAATAAATGTATAACGCTGTCCCAGCATGGGTTTATGAAGGATCGGTGCTGTCAAACTAATCTCATCAGCTTCTATGAAGAGGTTAGTCCTAGACTGGATCGGGGTGAGGAACTGCATGTCATATATCTATATTTTTCTAAAGCATTTGATACAGTGCCACATAAAAGATTAGTAAGTAAAATGAGAATGCTTGGACTGGAAGAAAATGCTTGTGAGTGGGTAAGTAACTGGCTCAGTGATAGAAAACAAAGGGTGGTGATTAATGGTACATACTCAGACTGGATCCCTGTTACTAGTGGGGTACCATAGGGCTCAGTATTGGGCCCTATACTCTTTACTATTTTCATTAATGATCTTACACATGGATTGCACAGTACATATAAATCTTTGCAGATGATACTAAGCTCTGCAAAGTAATCAACACCATATAGGATAATATTACAAAGGATCTGGATAAGTTGGAGGCTTTGGCAGAGAAGTGGCAGATGAGGTTTAACACAGATAAATGCAAGGTTATGCACATGGGGAGGACTGGGTGGACTGCAATACCCAGAAAGAATAGGGTTATTTAGTTTAGAGAAAAGACGGCTTTGGGGGACATCATAAATATAATAAAGGTCAATATAGAGATCTCTCCCAAGATCTATTTATACCCAGACTATATCCAGACTGTATCCTCTATGTATTGAGGAAAGAAAGTTTCTACATAAACATAGAAAGGGATTCTTTACTGTAAGAGCAGTGAAACTGTGGAAGTCTCTGCCAGAGGAACTTGCCATGGTGAATTCGCTAACAGAGTTCAAAAAGGGTCTGGATGCATTTCTAGAGTATAATAATATAACAAGTTATAGTGACTAGGATTCTGGAGAAGAGTCGTTGATCCAGGGATTTATTCTGATTGCCAGATTGGAGTCTGGAAGAAATCTTTCCCTAAAATGAGGACAATTGGCTTCTACCTCATGGGATTTTTGCATTACTCTGGATCAACACTTTAGTACAATATGAACTAGATGGACATCTATCTTTTTTTGGCCTTACAAACGATGTAACTATGTTATAATAATAACAATAGGATTATTGTTTATCATCCACAATACTCACATTCTCCAAATGCAGCCTGGATGAAGCGGTAGTAGCGGACTGTATGAGCTGTAGCCAATCGCAAGGTGACTGTGTTTTAGCAGAGCTAGATCAACGTAACTCTGCAGAGGGTTGCAGATGGCCGGTCTGCTGGAAGATGAATGAGAGAGGTATACCAGAGTACCAAACCACCTCATACACACTGTAACATTCTCGCATACTCAGAACGAGCAGGATACCGTGCAGTAAGCTGGAGCAGGAGATGAGAGGATCGGGTGTAAAGATGCGGGGAGACAGCGGCTATAGAGGAACAGCACTTATGAGAGGACCAATAATGCTTGATCATAGAAGTCACATGGGAGCAACAGGTTACTAAATCCTTTGTCCTCGCTTGAGATAACCGGCTGAAAGTTGTACCGAGCTCCTTTGTTATGCCTCTGCTGCCATATACAAACTATATATATACACACACATATAGATCTCTATGTTATGTGGTTCCTCTGTTATTTGTCCTAGAAATTTCAGATGCAGTCATCAACTGGGTGTTACCAATTGTGGCTGCCTCCTTGTACAGTCCTACATTGTCCAATAAGTGCTGACAGAGTTAGTGTGTGCCATTTGACAATTTTAATGGTCTTTAGTAATACATTTCTAGAAGGAATAAAGGAAGAACATGCTCCAGAACTGTTATTTTGTAAGGTATACAAGTATTTACTTAAACAAACATGTCAAAGATGTCACAGGTCTTTTTAAATGCGTTTTCTAACTAAGCTGTTTAATAGAGCCACAGACAGCTTCAAACTCTCGCTTCCTGTTTAGGCTGTGGGTTGGTTTACAGTTGTGCTTGGCTTATCAGCTCTGCTATTCCTAGCTGAGCATGTTACAGTGACATGACTGCAGGAGGTTTATAAATTGTAGTGCACAAGGCTACACGGCTTTAAAGGGTTAAAACTAGTCATAAACTTAAATAAACAAGCTCCTATGCTACTGATAACACTCAGCAGGGACTGACTCAACACAGTTGGAAAAGACTGCTTAGATCACAGAGACATGGTCGGTAACCTAGAGAAATGTGTGTACACAAAGAGGAGATAAAATCAGAAAAGCAATACATTTGGTGATTTTTATTTACCTTTTCTTAAATGTGTAGAACAATAATTGTGATGAGAAAACCCCTTTAAAGCTAGGCACTTTCACATCTCAGCCTTTTTACCACTGTGAGATTTAGCATCATCTGTCAGTTAAAATAAGTGCCCCATACCTTGTCAGCAACTTCCTCCTGACACCTTAACTTCGACATAAAAGGTGACAGTTATAAAATAAGTGATGCCACATGGAACACTTTCTTACATAAAATATACTCCCAAATGGGCACTCTTTTTGGCATGCAATGGGCACATTGGAGCCTATGAACATGTTGAAGTTATATTTTGGAGAATATTTCCAGCATTTAACTCCGACGTGCAAAATGTGATGTGAATACAGCCTATGGATTTACTTCCACAAGCTGCGCAATCAATTATCATTTAGTACAGAAAAGATTTGCTCCGCAAGTTCTTTCTGCTATCTCTTCAAGATAATGCTAAGGATACATCTACCATGTAGTGTATGGTGTGATAATTAGTGTTGAGCGATTACGTTGAATATCGTCATCGGGTCGATGGTCGATGACGTCAATAACCAATAAGATATTCGATAGTCGATGATAGATTATCCCCGATGACCATTAAAGTCTATGGGAGAGCAACAACACCTTCATTCTTACACCCAAACAGGGCTGGAGAAGCTGGAATTAAAATCCACAACAGTCAAATGGATACGTGCTACATCTTAGGCAACACACTTAGGTTATAAAAGCCACAGAAAAAAAACTCACACACCATTCACTATCCCTGTCTTGTACCACAGCATGACCCTTAAACCTGCATCACCCACAAATTAAAAAGTGCCAGAAGGCAGTATGATTTGAACCATCATTTTACTTGAACTGGACATTGAATATCCCTGTCCTGGAACGCAGCATGAGCCCCAAACCTGCATGACCCCAGATTAAAAAGTGCCGGAAAAAGGAGTCTTTCAACCACCATTTTAGTTGAACTGGACATTGACTATACCTGTCCTGGACCGCAGTATGACCATTAAACCTGTCTGACCCACACTATAAAAAGTTCCGGGAAAAAGAGTCTTTGAACCACCATTTTAGTTTCACTGGACATAGACTATCCCTGTCCTGGGCCACAGCATGTGCCCCAAACTTGCATGACCCACAGATTAAAAAGTGCCGGAAAAAGGAGTCTTTGAACCACCATTTTAGTTGAACTGGACATTGACTATACCTGTTCTGTACCACAGTATGACCATTAAACCTGTCTGACCCCCAAATTAAAAAGTGCCGGGAAAAGGAGTCTTTCAACCACCATTTTAGTTGAACTGGACATTGACTATATCTGTCCTGTACCGCAGAATGACCATTAAACCTGTCTGACCCACAGATTAAAAAGTGCCGGAAATAGGAGTCTTTCAACCACCATTTTAGTTTCACTGGACATTGACTATACTTGTCCTGGGCCACAGCATGAGCCCCAAACCTGCATGACCCCCACATTTAAAAAGTGCCAGAAAAAGGAGTCTTTCAACCACCATTTTAGTTTCAACGGACATTGAATTAACCTGTCATGGGCAAAAACTGAGCCCAAACCTGATGACCCCAGTTTAAAAAAATGCCGGAAAAAGGGAGTCTTTCAACCACCATTTTATTTCAAGGAATTGAATATACCTTTTGGGCCCACAGCATCACCCCCAAACCGTACCGCACATTAAAAAGTCCCGGAAAAAAGGATTCTTTAAACCCACCATTTTAGTTTCAAGGGACATTGAATACACCTGTCCTGGGCCACAGCAGACCCCCAAACCTGCAGCCCTCAGATTAAAAAAGGCCAAAAAAAGGATCTTTCAACCACCTTTTAGTTTAACGGACATTGAATATACCTGTCCGGGGCCCAGCTGAGCCCCAAACCTGCTACTCAGATTAAAAAGTCCCAAAAAAAAGGAGTTTTCAACTATTTTTTATTTGAATGGACATGAAATACCTTCGTGGACCGCTATGACCTTTAAACCGTCGCCCCAAATTAAAAGTTGGGAAAAGGGTCTTTCAACCCCCATTTTATTGAACGGACATTGACTAATCTGTCCTGTACCGCAGAATGAACCTTTTAAACCCTGTCTGACCCACAGTTTAAAAATCCCGGGAAAAAAGGAGTCTTTAGCACCATTTTATTTCCCGGGGACATTACTGTCCTGTCTGGGAGCGCTTTCCCTCCGTATGGTGGGCGGACCAATTGGCTTATTGGAAATATGGGGGTTTTAACCACCTGTTCCCCAATGCCCTTTTTTTGGCATTTTTTTTCATTTTACTCAACTGTAAAGGAAATTGCCCCTGTACTTTGTTTTCTGTCCGTGCCCATACTTTATGTCTTTGAATAACCTACATCTGGGCAAATTTTTTTCCCGTACCCCCTTGTACAAATTTAGAGGAATTTTTTACCAGCTATTTTTTACATGCAAGGGTTTTTTTGTGTTTAATTCTAGAAAAACCTTTTTAAAATAGGAGAAACCCCAGTCTTTGTTTTTCTTTTTTAATTTTTATTAAATGGGGTTTTCTCAATACGGGATTGATGCTATGTTAAAGATTTCAAAAAAAAGTCATTTTGCAAAATGTGTCCATTAAAAAAGTGTCCCACCTATTTCCCTTTTTGATACACCATCACCCTTGACCCTCTTGACAATTGTGAAGAACAAATGCTGTTGAAACAAAAAAAATTTTTATAATAGGACCCTATAAGGTGCACAGCAAAAGCCCCAAAAATTCAAAGCGACCCTTGAGCCACTTTGGGCAATTTTGAAGAACAAAAGTCGTTGAAACAACATTTTTTTGATAGGCCTTTTAGTATTTCTGCATTTCAAAAGCATGACCCAAAAAATTATAAAAATGA
>JAODAL010056617.1:0-23179 GCA_025379985.1 Phyllomedusa bahiana | reverse complement strand
TCTCCCCACAATAGGCCCCCTTTCAAACCAGGTGAGGGCCCCATTTTTAATTTTTTTCGGGTACCCGGGGCTCATTTATGAAAATGTCTAGCATAAGACTGTGCTTGTTGCCCATGAAAACCCAAATAAGCTACAGCAACCAAACAGGGCTCAGCTTTCATTTTTTTTATTCTCGGGAAAAAAATAAAGCTGAGCTCTAAATTGGTTGCTGTAACTGTATTGGGTTGCTATGGGAAAAAAGGGAGTTTTTACACTTTTTTTACACAGCTTTTAAAAATGAGCCCCATTGTCCCATAAAGTCCATACCCGGAAAAGCTCCCGTCCTCACCATGAAGGTCTTTCTGATGTTTATGGAAGGAGCGCTTTATCGGATTATTTTCTGCTTTTTTCGTTAACCATCTTGAACGGGCTCATTTTAATCTTTTTAGTACAGGGTTTGAACGTTTTGAACACTTTTTCCACTTGGGTTTTTTTCCACTAATTTTTTCCCCCTTTTTGTTTGATTTGTAAGGGTTTTTTTATTAATTTTTTATGTTACATTTTTATTTTTTTATTTGTATTAATATGAGGGAAAAAGGTAAAAAAAAAGTTTCTAAGTCTGTTTTTCGGATTTTGTTATTAACCACTTCCTGCCAAGGCCTATTTTATTTTTTTGATGTTCAGAGCATGTGCAGCTGTTGACTGACTCTGCACGGCCGTTGTAAAGCGGCCGTACAGAGTCAGTGAGAATCGCTGGGCGGGTGGCAACGGCGCCGCCTCTGGTGAGCGGCGCTCGCCTTGTCCGCCCATCACTAACTGCTAACCCATACTTGCCAGCTTTTGAAAGTGTGAAATTTGAAGGAGCGGCGCGCATATTGCGACATGCAAAAAAATTTGCAGACCCTGCCCCCCTTTTTTGGTTAGTCAGCCCCCCCATCAAAAAAAAACCCCACCCCACCAACTGTGTAAGATCGGGAAGAAAACTAAATTGGATTTTTGGGGTTTCCCCGCTTTCCTAAATTGGCTAGCTTTAGCTCCAGCGCTCCGCTCGGACAATCCTGGGCCCGGCGGAGGTGCCGACCGAGGGGACTCGCGTCGCAGGGGGTTGGTACGCTGTGCGTCCGCCCCCCTGCGGCTAAGGTGTATGCCAGTGCTCACCCGGGCGTAATAAGGGGAGAAGGCGGAGGGGAAAAATCCCCCCTGCCTTCCCATGTATGGCAGCTGCAATTTCTGCGTACAGGCATTGAGAATGCCGGGGATGAGGTTTGGGGCAAAGGCCCCCCTCTGGTTATTTTGGGCCCCCCTCCTCCCATCGAGCAGCCCCCCGGGGGCGACGGAGCGGCATCCGCGTAGTTGGTGCCGCCCTTTAATTTAAAAAACCCCCTTTCTGCCCGCGGGGGCCCCCCATGTTCAAGACCCTTCCGGAAGGGGGGGGTTGGAAGGACCCCCATTTTTCTGCAATACTGCCCAAATCGGGAAGTTGGCGTAGTGCTAACCCCCCCCTTTTTGTAAACACCTTTCTGCATCCCTGCACTTGGACCTCCACCTTTTCTGACATAGATTCATTTGGGTATCAGGTTCTTTCCCCTTTTTTTTAAACCACCCCCCTTTTAGCAAACCTGGCTAGATCATTATGAAAACCCAAACCATTCTCAACCTTTGTTCACCCCTGCACTCAATAGTTTTAAAAAACCTTTAGAGCAGGGGCCCTCACACCTTGTTTCTGATGGGAAAGGGACTTTTTACTTTGTTTTATTTGGAGGGGGGGGTTTGCCCTGTACTTACCCCCTCTGCATTGAAAGGTGCTTTTGGATTATGTTGGCGTATATGAAAAAGGAAAATTTTATTTTTTTTCACAGAGTTCCCGAACGAAACCCCCGGGGGAATTGTAAACCAAGGGGCCCTTTCCCGAAATTGGGTTAAAATACCAACCAATCACACATTTTTAAAAATTTAGTGAAAAAAGCAAAAAAAATTTCTTCTATAAAAAATTTTATATATCGAATACTTCACATACCGATTAAAAAAAGACAAAAAGAAAAATTTGACTTCCCGGTATAAAAGTTAATATAAAAACAACTTTTAAAATAAATAAGCACGTGTGGAATATAAAAACCAAACCCCATTTATTTTTCCCTAAATTTTCCAAAAAAACCGGGTCTATACAAAATTGAGCCAAAAATAAAAAAAAATCCCCCAATTTAAAACCCATATATTTATTACCTATACTTGAACTTTTTCTTTTAATCCCTCTCAGCTTATCCACAAACCCCAAAAATAAAAAAGTATAGAACCACCCCTACTCGTATTTACATTAAAAAGGGGTGTTAAAAAGGGTTAAGACCTTCCTAAACGGGTTTCCCACCAGAGCATTCAATCATCAACCCCCCATCCCCCAAGTTTTTCAAAGGGGAAACTACCATTTTATCTTCATTTAAACCAATGGGAGCCAAGGACATGGAATTTAAAAATTTCCCCAAACCCCCGGCTGTAGATACAACCGGGGGAGAACAGGGTTCACCCCCACCTTCCTGGAACATGTAGAGGACGCCCACTGGGTGTTTTTTAAGAAGATTCTATTTTCCCTTTCCCCCTTTCTGTTTTTCACGATGGGGTCTGCTGTTTCTGAGAAAGGAGCGGGAATTTTTCCGTCTGCCCTGACCTTTTTTACAGATCCTGTGCCCCTGAGTTGGGGGACACAATTTTTGCCGGGTTTTGAAATTGATCCCCATTGAATACACAGGATTGGCGGGAAATTTTTATTTCTGTCCTGAATGTAGAGCACAGTCTCGGGGGAGGCCTGCACTGAAGGGAAAACATAACTCTGGTAACAAAGTGGAAACGCCGGTCAACTCCCCACATCAGGAAAAGATCACCGGGGATCTGCTGCATTTTATTGTTTTCACTCTCCTTACCTGCTGTGGGGTTTCCGTCTGATTTGTGAGGCTTTCCTGTGCGATAATCATCTCCCAAGTTTCACAGCAAAAGGACCCAAACACACCTGACTGACCCCAGCCCCAAACCTGGAAAACCCAAAAAATGCTCCGTCCATAAGAAAACCCTGGAAAATTTACTGCACTGGGACGCTGCTTGTATCTGGGTGCCCCTCCCAGTTGGACGGAGATAAACCGGGGAAACCCCCAGGGGAGATCCCCGGGGTGGGGCCTTTTAAAGAAGAAAAAGGAAACTGAGAAATTTTTTGGCCAGAAATTGATCACAAAAAGGGGAAAAGGGCAAGGAAGACCCAGCGTAGGGGAGCAAAGGGGGGAAAAAGCTAAAGGGAAAACATCTGGAGAAGCCGAAAGAGTCACGGGGCCCTTTTTATAGTCATCGGAAAACGTCTGGACGACCTGGAAAAGGGGAGGGGCCAGATTTAGATCTCCAGGCAGAAAAGAGCGGGTGTCCTGTACGTCTGTTTTGTAATCCAAAAGGGGAAATAAAGAAAAAACGAGCTGTCCAGGAGGATGAGAAAACAGGGGAGGAGCTGTGTTTACATAAACGGTTTCCAATTGACGTCCTACGGTTTCCGACACAGGGGACTTGCTTTTCCTGAGGAGGGGGGAGGGGTTTTGGGGCCCCAAAGGGACATGATGGAGGGAAAGAGGACACAGGAGGGATGAAGGGGTGATGAGGACACAGGGGGACTGAAGGAGGAAATGAAAACAAAAGAAGGCATTTGGAGGTGTGAGGACCAAAGGGGGGCATGATGAAGGGAAAGACACAGGGGGGCCAAAGATGGAGGTGATGAAAGGGGCATGATAAGACACATTAAGTAAAATATGGATAAAAAATTTTCTGGGGTGTTACATTTCAGGGTTTTTGATATAATGATGATTCCCAAAAAACCTTTAACTGCTAAAAACAAAGAGACCACAACCCCGACGTCGAATTTTTTTCCCCCGTCACACACAGGATTTTTCCTGGGATCAGGGGCAGAATATGGGGGGATGATGTAATAGTAGCACTGGGATTTTTGGGGGAAATAACAGCGAGTAGACGGAGGTATCAGGGCAGGATCCTGGGTGACATGTTACTGGGGTGTAAACACCGTTTCTAAAGATTCCCTTTTTTCAAATTAAACCCCAAAACCCGGGAATGGCACCAAAAAAAAAGCAGGATCGTCCAGAAACACAGAGAGATTCCCGGAATTACAGGGGAAAGACAGCACAGGAAATTTACATCAGGCGACATTACTGGGTGTGGAGTTCCCGGAGGGGCAATGCTGTGGTTGGTGGGGATGTGTTACCCCCAGAAAAGCAGGGGGGGGGGGAGCCCGTCAAACAAGGGGGATAATAATAAATCAATTTTTTTTTGCGGGGGGGGACATTTTTATAAGATCAGTTAGTCGTGATACTTTTGTAATGTGATCCAGTTTACCCCCCCAAAGGCCCCCAGTAAATAGATTCAGGATCTTCCGGATTTTTGAAGGGGCCCGGGGTGCTGTCCTTTTAGAGCTTTTGGGACCCCCTCAGACTTTTACACACCTTTCACTGCCCCTTTTCACCGGGGCCCCTTCATGCTGTGCTATAATTTTATAAGGTTTTTATTAAAAAATTGGGGGGGGGGGGGAAAAGGGGGGAAAAGGGGGAAAATTTTCAATGGGAAAAAACTGTAGAGATGATGACATTAAACAGTGAAAAAAACTGATTGGGGTTTAGCTTTCCCCTTTCAAGGATGCAGCTGCGGGGGGGAGGCTTTTGGTTTAGTTCCTCCTTTTTTCCCTTCCCCGATAAACCAAAAAAAGGGGTTTTCCCCAAAAAAACCCTAATGATTGTCAGGGCATTTGGGGGTGATATAAAAAAAGCAAAAAAAAAAGAAAACCCCCACCTTTTCAGTGTGATCAGTTTCCCGCCCCCCCACTACTCTAACTGACGCAAATTTGGGGCCCCAAGTTTTGACCCTTTTTTAGGTTTTAAAACCTCACTTTTTTGCCCATAGGTTACTATGGGCCAAAAAAGTTTAAAATTTTAGACCTGAAAAAGCTTTATAAAATTTTGTTCAATTTTTCACAGGCCGAGCGGGGCCTTCCCGGATGTGCTTTCCATGACCACTGAGGGCCCGGGGGGATTGTCCGCAGCATCTTTCCAGTGCTGCCAAATTTTCACCATGGGCACACAGGGAGTGCAGCTGTGGATTTTTTTTTTTTTTTTTGAAATTCCCGATTACAAAAAAGAAATTTTTAAATTTTTGGGAAAAAGCCCCCTAAACCAGGGGGGTCAAAACTGCGGCCCTCCCGCTGTTGGGGAAAATACAACTCCCCTTTATTGGGCCCCGTTATTGATTTTATAAATGCATGATGGGAGTTGTAGTTTCCCAACAGCTGGAGGGCCGCTATTTGACACTTCTGCTCTTAAAATTTCAAAGGAGTTGGACCAAGAATAACATTTATTATTCACACAGTAAAAGATAAATACTTGTAGGGGCCCCCTCATGGAACCCCCAAATTTATCATGAGAGCAGAGGTTCCCATGTAACTGGGAAACGGGCCCGGTTGGGCTTTTGGGGCCCGCTTTTTCCATTCACTGTCAATGTGGCGGGGCCCGTCCCATAACGTAGAAGAGCAAAGCATCACCACCCGCTTCTGTACATGGGGAAAACCCCTTGGGCCCGCCCCTCCATGACTGGTTGGGGGTCACAGCAGTCAGATCTCCACCAATCAGACATTTATTTTCTATTCTATTTTTTATCACTGAATTCCAAGAGCCAAAATATTTACAAATTTTTTCAACAGAATTTTTTACCTTTTTTTGCAGGTCCTGTTGTATTTTGTAAAAACCCAAAACTTAGTAACATTATTAAAAAATTTTTTTTCAAATTTTTTCCTTTCTTTTTCGGGAAATAAAAGCATAAAAAAATCCTTTTCCCTTTTGTTTCTGTTTTCATTTTGGAATTTAATTTTGTGAGTTTGGGTTTTGATTAAAGGTGATACCCAAAATTTTTTGATTTTTATTTTCTTACTTATTCTGGGAAATTTTTAATTTGTTTTTCTCAAGAGGGTTCCAAAAGTTTTTAATTTTTTGTTTGAAATTCGGGAAATAAAATTTTTTCAAAGGTTTAATTCTTGAGGGCGGGTTGTAGTTTTTATCTGCACCCGGGACCCCGCCCGGCTTTTATTTTAAAAAACAAAAGGGCTCCAAAAGTACGAACGGGGTGGGCCATATATAGGCGCTTTTTCCAAACCTGATAACCAGGCAGCCCCGTTGCAACCCTTTTTTAAAAGTCCCCGCCACCATTAAAAGGCAAAAACAGAGCGCAAGTGGCACTTTGTAATGCGCCCGATTTTGAGGGGGCGTGCGGGAGGGGGGCGCCTAGAACCAAAGCAAAGCTATGGATTCATAAACATCGTTACGGCAATTTTTAAGGCGCATTTCAGCTGGAAAAAAGGTTTTAACACTTTCCCAAATGGTTTTCCTGATCTAGAAAAAGCCTACAAGCGCCAAAAATGGCCAAATTTTTGACCTGCTGTAGAGCCCGGGTTTTAAAATTTTGGGACCCTTCTAGACTTTAAAATTTTTTGCGCATTAAAATTTTAAGTTTTAACACACCAAATTTCATACATGCCGCCCAATGTGCCTATCGATTTAAAGAATCACTGCAAGTTTTTGGTTTCTTTTCACTTAGTTTATTAGGAGTTGCCTTTAGATACACTGTAGTGCCAGTAATTTTGCTTAAAGGGGTTGTCTCACTACAAGGATTACTTTCTATGTTAAAGATCTTGCAAAAACAAGTCCCTTTGCAATATGTGTCCATTAACAGTCTGCAACCTATTCCTAGATATCCCCTCTTGTACAGGCTGCATCAGCTCCTCAGGTCGCTATAGCTACAGACCTGTTTGATCTCTCCTGATAGGCTGCCAGCACTGGTTGCTATAGATACAGATTTGTTCAATCTCTCATGATAGGCTGCCAGCACTGGTTGCTATAGCTACAGACCTGTTTGATCTTTCCTGATAGGCTGCCAGCGCTGGTTGCTATAGCTACAGACCGGGCTTCTACTGCAGCCTAGTAGAAGCCAGTAAACAAGCCCCTGAATTCATAATGAAACCAAGACAACAGGACTGAGGTAAGATGAATCAATGTAGTGAGACAACCCCTTTAACCACTACTGAATATGGGATTTCCGGCTGATGCAACAGCCTCTGTTAGGTCACATGACCTGCTCTCTGGCTGCCTAAGCGATACTTTGCTTTTGATAGGAAGACTGTTTCTCTGTGCTTTTCTATGAGACTGACTTTGAACCCCACATAGGAATGTAAAGAGAGATTCACTCCTGGGTCACACAACCACCATGCTGTGTGTGTCAGCAGCTCAGAGAGCAGGTCACATGACCCAGTGACAGCAGTGAGGAATCCTGTATTCAGCTGCAGGTAAGAAAAATTACTGCCACTACTGTGTATCTAGAAGCAATGAATAATGAACTAAAGGGAAAAAAACAAAAACGGAACGGTCAGTTAACAAAATCTCCATTTTTAAATAACAATTTACTAGCATTCACAATTTATTTCTATATTAAAATTGAATTAAAGTGCTGTTTGGTTTAAGTTTTGTATTATGTTATCAGAATACTGTTGCTCTATTAAAATAAAAAAAAAAAGCACTCCCCTCTCCTCTTACTTTGGCTCCAGTGCTGTGCCGTCCTCAATCTTCACCAGTCTTCTGCTTTCTTCCAGTCTTCTTCTGAATGAGACGTCACTGCTGCAGCCTCTGATTGGCTGAAGCTGTTACTTGCCATTGGCTGACATCACTGTTCGGAGCATTTACTTTCAATGATGGAGTCAGCTAATGGCTTCACTTCTGTGTTTCCATAGAATGGAACAAGAGTCAAGTTGTGAGTAATTATTCTGCGCTTTGTGTAACTGACTTGTTATTATGACTTATCTGTAATAGAAATCAGTGATAAGGAAACATGGCGTCTGCGGGCTCTGATCGTCTCCTGGTGGTGGAGGGTGGAATGGACACATCGGAAATCAGGGCTCATGTTTTTCTAAAGGGCTTCATGAAGCTTAAAGGAAATATACATACAGTAGGTACATTCCTTCTCTGTGGGCTCCCATCTAGCATCCTCGCTCCCCTCCAATCCATCCTTGACTCTTCTGCCCATCTGATACACCTCTCTCCTCACTACTCCTCTGCCTCTCCCCTCTGCCAATCCCTTCACTGGCTGCCCATTGCCCAGCGAATCCAGTTCAAGTTAGTAACCCTGACCTACAAGGCTCTCCATAATCTCTCCCCTCTATACAGCTCTACTTAATCTCCAGATATCTCCCCTCACGCAATCTCCGCTCCTCACAGGACCTTCTCCTCTGCTGTCCCCGTGTCAACTCACAT
Source organism: Phyllomedusa bahiana (assembly GCA_025379985.1). NCBI lineage: Eukaryota > Metazoa > Chordata > Amphibia > Anura > Hylidae > Phyllomedusa > Phyllomedusa bahiana. Next base: position 14,873 of record JAODAL010056617.1, on the reverse strand, counting down.
AACCGTCTCCAAGACTTCTCTCGTGCTTCCCCCACACTCTGGAACTCACTGCCCCAACACCTCAGACTCTCCCTCACTCTCAATTGCCTCAAAAGCAACCTGAAAACCCATTTCTTCAGGAACCTATAACCAACAATAACTCCCCACAAACATGTCTGCCCCTCACCTTCTGTCTCTTTCCTCTTTCCTTGTGGATTGTAAGCCTTCACAGGCAGGGACCTCTCTCCATCTGTACCAGCTGTTAGTTATTAATTTGTCACCTTTGTACTTGTTTGATCTATGCCATGTATAAAATAAATATTATTATTATATATATATATATTATATATATATATATATATATATATATATTATATATATATTATATATATATATATATATTTATATCATATATATATATTTGAAGCCCAGCATGCCACACTAGCCATCCTTTATGTTAAGATACTAGTGTTAATCGATTGCTTAATCGGCAAAAATTTTTAGAAAATCATTTCGATTTTTCGATCCGTTCGTCGTATCCCATTAAAGTGCACAGTGAAAATGGCGCGGCGTGTCGATTGCAATTTTTTACCTGATTTTACCAGAAAGATCGGAAGGATCGTGAAACCCGTAAAAATCGACTCGATCTCGATTTTTGGAAAATCGATCATCTCTATAAGATAATATACATATAATACCTTATCTTAAAGGATGGCTAGTGTGGCATGCTGGGACTTGGAGTTCCATAGCAGCTGTTTGATGCCAATCTATCTAACCTTCAAGATAAGGCAATGCATATGCCATAGAATGGACCTACTGTGTGCATGTTCCCTTTAAGCTTCCTAAAGCCCTTTAGAAAGACATGATTCCTGATTTCCGATGTGTCCGTTCCACCTTCCATCCCCAGGAGATCATCAGAGCCCGCATATATATATATATTAATTGCTGGAGTGCTACCTCTCTCATGTGCACAGACTTTTGTCTCCTCTTCTTCCTCTTTGCTGTGGTTAAAGCAAAAAGACCTGTGATGACATTATAGTCACAGGTCATTTTGTCTATCAATCACACTGTAGGTTTAAATAAACCTGCAGTGTAACAGTCCTGTTACTCAAGGTGAGTGGGCTTATGACCACCAATGGCACTCTTCCCCCTTTTAATGGTTCTAGTGTCCCAGAAGGTCTCCCACCTCACCCCAAGAAACACCGCTGGTCACAGTTCACCTTCTCCTCTTCCGTGTGCAATGCCCTCCTTATGAGTTACATAGCAAATATAGAAGTGCAAGGATGTCTCAGTCACCAAGAAAGCAGAGACTAATCACTGCAATTGTCTACCCAATGTTAACATATGCCTGTGAGACATGGACGCTCACATGAGCAGACGGAAGAAAACATATAATTTTTAGAGCAGGAGGGTAGGATAGAGCTGTGTTGTCCTGTTTGGAAGCACAATGGTGTCCCCAACCATCTTATATTTCCACTTGTGTCAGGAAAGGAACTATTACAGAGGTCGGCTCTAATAACTTAGGACAGGAGAATATGTGGGACCCCTTGTGTGTAAAATAAAGTTTTCCCACTCTGAAGGTAACGCCAATGTCACACACAATAATAAGGCAATGGCTGATAGGATCATAGACTGTTTCCGTGATAGAGAAAGCTGCAGGATCTTCCGTGGTTTTGAGGACATCTTCTTCTTTCTTCTCCTTATTTGAAGCCATAAACATGTGTACATTTATTGCTTCATGACAAAGTGTACTGCATGTAAGGGACGCCATGGAGATTGGCATGGGGCACTACATAAAAGTGATACTGGGATGCAGTCATGTTTAGCCACCATACATTAAAGAGGTTAACCTGTAGTGTACAGGAGTGTACACTCCTAAATTTGTTTGGGCCCCTGAGAGTTTTTACTATGGAAGCCATTATTTGTTATGTGCTGCATAACTATTATGTCTGGATGATGTGTATAAAAATGCCAAGTTATGATGCTGAGCCATGACCTAAAAAGTAACGTACAGTATAAGTCTGAAGCAGAGTGGTCGTTACCTAGGCAACAAGGGTATGGCCAGAGGGTAAAAATATAGGTCCCCAGGTGGGAGGAGAAGAGTTAATTTTTGGTCAGTTTTCAGTTGAGTTGTGCAGTTGCTCAACCAAGCGTGTGCAGCCCTGGACTTATGGCGGCTAGAGTTCAGAGACAGTGTCTAATCTTCTTTGCCCCAAATTTAACCCTTTAAGCTGAACGCCTGAAAAGTAGTTAATGACCAGAACATTCTTTTAGTTTTTGCCTCCTTGTGTTTCAACAGTTGTAACTTTTTTCTTTTTTCAATGACGCAGTTGTAGGAGTTTTATTCGAGACAAGTTGTACTTTATGGGGGAATAGTTTAAGTTCACTTATAAATAACTGCTGAATTTATTTTAAATTTTTTTAAATTTTTTTTTGTTTTTTTACACCATTTACATTTAATAACTTGTTAGATTCATTCTACAGGTTCTTACAGTCGTGTGGATATCTAATATGTGTAGGTTTTTTTGTGTGTGTGTAATGTATGCACAATTATTTTTTATTAAATATTTATTTTTATTTTATTATTTATTTTCTTATTTTGTTTTACAATTTTTTTGGTTTATAACTTTTTTTTTTTTTTTATCCCATAAAGGGAGAACTGTTACTTTATTTTTTTTTACACTTAGTAATATATTAGCATATTCATATATGCTAATACATTATAATCTGTGTCAGTTTGACACAGGCAGTGATCAGGACAGCGTATAGTATGCCCTGATCACTGGATTCTTATAAGACAGCCCTGGGGCTACTCTAGGTCCCCAGGACTGACTGTGCAGCCGTTCCCTGTGCTCTGTCGGGTCACCGGGAGTCCCGATCACCCGACAGAGCAGGGAAACTCTCTGATTGCGCTGCGGTGATGAACTGCGGCAATCAAAGGGTTAAAGCACCGGGGAGCGGAGCGCTGCTGCGGCGCTGGACGCCGCAAACTCCGATGTCTGCAGCGACGCCAAAAGACGTCGCTGCAGACGAACGACCTGTACCGGCCGACGTCAAAAGTCAGTGGGCGGTCATTAAGGGGTTAAGCAATAATAAGTAGGCCAGAAACATTTAGGTAAAATGGGAAGACCTGGCAGCACCTGGAGTCGAGCGCTGTATAGTGAAAGTACATGAGGATGAAGTAAGTGAAGACAAAGCCTCATAGCTGATGTTTAGCAGCTTTCGGCCTTGCTCAAACCAGTCTTAGGGTATGTTCACACAGTGTTTTTTGGGCTGCATTCTAGCATGTCTAACACGATAGAATACAAACCTAAAATCAGCCACAGACAATCTTCAATTCTCCTGTCATTAAATAAAATGTTAAATACCTCATCCTTCACAGGAAGCATATTTCACTAGCATAATTGCGACACATTATTTGGACGCAATCACGGCCGTAAAAGTAAGAGCCATGTCAATTCTTGAAGAGATTTTCACAAATAAAAAACACAAACGAAACAAAGGGGAAAGTTTTTTGCAGCTCAAAATGTATCAAAATACAATCAACGCATTTACGGCTCGAAAAAAAACGCTAAGGGCCAAATCTGAAAATGTCTGTATTTTGACTAGATTTTGTATCAATATATTGGGAGGGGTTCATTTTAGCTGATGACATGTGTACCCCAACTGCCTCATTCTGCTCTACATGCGCGAAAGAGAGGAGGACCACCGCACGTCAGTCTCAGTACCGCTTGACGGACATAGATGTCGGGTCTCTGATCTTGGAGTTAGATTATATTTTAATAAATATTACTATTATTAAATGCATAGTAATTTTTTTTTCATTTATATATATTTTATATTTTTTTTTATGGCTGTTGATAGCAAGCACATGGCATATGGTGCTTTTGCAGTTAATGTAATAAACAGTTGCACGGGCTCACAAACTGCATGTAAGCAGTACTGGTTGCAGCCAGGGCCGCCATACAGGGGGTACAACCGGTACTCCCGTATGGGGCCCGGTGGAATAAGGGGGCCCGCGGCAAGCGGGCCCCCTTATTCCTCACGGCAGAGCGGGGCCCGGCGGCCGGCGGGCCGCCGAACCAGGCTCCGCTGGCCCACAGTGTGGGCCCCGAGTTGCGGGGGGCCCCGGAGGGAGTGCCGTCGCTCCCCGGGGCCCAGCCGCGCATCCGGTTTTCTGCACGCCGGGCCTGCGTTCCCCAGCGCCCGAGGGCTGGCCCGGGAGCTGGGGGACTAAAGTCCCCGACTCCCGGGGCTGCGCGAGGTGTCAGCGGAGCGCAGCGCCACTAGCGCTGCGCTCCGTTGATCTCCCCGGCAGGCTGAAATTGCATTAGGCCTTTCAGCCTGCCAAAGGCGCCGACCCCTTCTGGGTGACGTAGGGCGGCCGGTGACGTCACTTCACCCCGCCGCCTATGCAGGGCGGCAGGAGCCGACGGCAGCTCAGAGCGGCAGGACCGAGGCTCAGGTAAGTGACTGATTTGTTTTTTTTTAATATACTAGCGGGCACTGCTGCCTATCTCTTAAGGGGGTCCCTGACGCTGCCTATCACTAAAGGGGGCCCTGACTGCCTATCTAAAGGGGGCCCTGATGCCTATCACTAAAGGGGGGTCCCTGGCGCTGCCCATCACTAAAAGGGGGTCCCTGCGCTGCCTATTTACTAAAGGGGGCCCCGACTGCCTATCACTAAAGGGGCCCTGATGCCTATCACTAAAGGGGGTCCCCGGCACTGTTTTTCACTAAAGGGGTCCCTGGCGCTGCTTATCACTAAAGGGGGTCCCTGGCGCTGCATATCACTAAAGGGGGCCCTGGCGCTATCACTAAAGGGGGTCCTGACTGCCTATCACTAAAGGGGGTCCCTGGCGCAGCCTAGCACTAAAGGGGGTCCCTGGAGCTGCTATCAATAAAGGGGGCCCCGACTGCCTATCACTAAAGGGGGCCTCTGGCCTATCACTAAAGGGGGTCTAAATGCCTATCACTAAGGGGGGTCCCTGGCGCCAGCCTATCCCCTAAGGGGGGTCCTTGGCGCTGCCTATCACTAAAGGGGGTCCTGACTGCCTAAACACTAAAGGGGGCCTGACTGCCTATCACTAAAGGGGGGTCCCTGGGCACTGCCTATCACTAAATGGGGCCCTGATGCCTATTCACTTAAAGGGGGTCCCTGGCGCTGCTGCCTATTTACTAAAGGGGGTCCCTGGCGCTGCCTATCACTAAAGGGGGCCCTGACTGGCTATCACTAAAGGGGGCCCTGACTGCCTATACTAAATGGGGCCCTGACTGCCTATCACTAAAGGGGGTCCCTGGCACTGCCTATCTCTAAAGGGGGTCCCTGGCACTGCTTATCACTAAAGGGGGTCCTGACTGCCTATCACTAAAGGGGGGCCTGGCGCCCGCCTATCACTAAAAGGGGGCCCTGACTGCCTATCACTAATGGGGGTCCCTGGCGCTGCATATCACTAAAGGGGGCCCTTACGCTGCCTATCTCTAAAGGGGGGTCCCTGGCGCTGCCTATAACTAAAGGGGGCCTGGCTGCCTATAACTAAAGGGGGCCTGGCTGCCTATATCTAAAGGGGGGCCTGGGCTCTACCTAACTTTTTAAGGAGGGCCCTGACTCTACCTAACCTCTAAAGGAGGGCCCTGACTCCACCTAACCTCTAAAGGAGGGCCCTGACTCCACCTAACCTCCTTTAAAAGGGGGGCCCTGACTCACCTAACCTCTAAAGGAGGCCCTGACTCCACTAACCCTAAAGGAGGGCCCTGACCGGCCTACAAACTAAAGGGGGCTCATGGCTAGGTACCACCAACCTTACCTGGGGCTGGCCTACCAACTTATCGGCGGGGGTTACCTACCTAAATAAGGCCTATCTATTTACCTGGACCTTTCCCCTTTGCCTACCTACCTGGTAATATAATTGTTAGGGGAGAGCCCATAGCTGTAGCATTATCTCAGGGGGGTTGTCCTCCCCCCACCCCCCAACCCTTAAAGGGTACTAGGCCTCTAAGTTATGGCTTGTACCTGCTCTCCCACCCTGGGGAAGTTTGTACAGGGTGGGAATAGGTAAAGAAATGCTTGAAAATTGAGGATTCTAAAATATTTGGTGTATAATTTCTGCAGGGATGAGTTGTGGCCGGGACAAGTCATCATGGGGTGTGGAAACGATGCAGAAGAAAAGGGAATAAGAACGACTCATGAGAGAAGAGAATGACTCCTCAGATAAGACGTCTCCTGTGAGTCCCTGATTTGAGGGGTTATTTTACTTCTATATTGGATCAATGCTGTATTCACTGTAATGTGATGTGACCTGAGCTGGTGTCTGACCTCTTTGTGGTCTCTTTGTGGCGGTGTTGTAGTTTAAACCTGAGCTGGTGTTCTGACCTCTATGTGGTCTCTATGTGGCGGTGTTGTAGGTTATTTCCTGGAGCTGGTGTTGACCTCTATGTTGGTCTCTATGTGGCGGTGTTGTAGGTTATACCTGAGCTGGTGTTAGGGGGTACACTTACTTTCTTGCTGGTGTTTATTTTAGAAGGTGGTGAGGTGCGTGACCCAGGGAAACATGGAGGGGGATATTGTATGTGTGTGGAGGGGATATTGTATGTGGGTGGAGGGGATATTGTATGTGGGTGGAGGGGATATTGTATGTGGGTGGAGGGAGATATTGTATGTGGGTGGAGGGAGATATTGTATGTGGGTGGAGGGGGATATTGTATGTGGCTGGAGGAGGATATTGTATGTGGGTGGAGGGGGTATTATTGTTTTGTGGGTGGAGGGGATATTTTTATGTGGGTGGGGGGGATATTGTATGTGGGTGGAGGGGGATATTGTATGTGGGTGGAGGGGGATATTGTATGTGGGCTGGTGGGGGGGATATTGTATGTGGGTGGAGGGGGATATTGTATGTGGGTGGAGGGGGATATTGTATGTGGGTGGAGGGGGATAGTGTATGTGGGTTGGAGGGGGAATTTTTGTATGTGGGTGGAGGGGGATAGTGTATGTGGGTGGAGGGGAATATTGTATGTGGGCGGAGGGGGATATTGTATGTGGGTGGAGGGGGGAAAATTGTATGTGGGTGGAGGGGGAAAATTGTTTGTGGGTGGGAGGGGGATATTGTATGTGGGTGGAGGGGATATTGTATGTGGGTGGAGGGGGGATATTGTATGTGGGGGAGGGGGATATTGGTTTTGTGGGTGGAGGGGGATATTGTATGTGGGTGGAGGGGGATATTATGTGGGTGGAGGAGGATATTGTATGTGGGTGGAGGGGGATATGGAGGAGCTATTTAGCCCTGTGTCTATGAGTGTGAGACGGACAGATGTGTGACTCACTTGCTATTTTAATACACAAAAACAGTTCTTTTTTGCACACTTTTTTTTGTGGTAATTTGGGCGCATTTTTTGTTCCTAGAGGCGGTTTTTTTTGCTGGGGGCGGGGCGATCGGGTTTCTGAGGGCGGGGTTTACGGGGGGGCCCAGGTGCTTCAGCTGTATGGGGCCCTGAAATTTCTGTTGGCGGCCCTGGTTGCAGCCATGCACAACATTTTGCACTGATGCTGCACGGGTAGCAGGTGCCATCTAGTTGTTATGAATAACCATATGTTTAGTTATGTTATTTAGGAGTGTCTGTAACTGAATTAGTTGCCAGAACTCTGGAAAAAAAAGCAGCAAAACAAAATTAGTGAGAAATATTTTTTTTTTCATTGTTTGGCTCGAGTCAGATAAACTGATTGAAGTTAAACAATTGGATTAAAATAATAAACATATTGAAAACTTACCGCACATGCTAAGCAGTCATTCAGTCAGAGAGATGGATGTCCTCACAGAGCGGTCTTAACATTATGGCTCTTGGGCAGATAGTGGTCAGACACCAGCTCAGGTATAACCTACAACACCGCCATATAGAGACCACATAGAGGTCAGATACCAGCTCAGGTATAACTACATACACGCCATATAGAGACCACATAGAGGTCAGATACCAGCTCAGGTATAACCTACAACACATCCATATAGAGACCACATAGTTGTCAGATACGATCTCGTGTATTACCTAATACTCCACCATATAGAGACCAAATAGAGGTCAGACACCAGCTCAGGTATAACCTACAACACCACCATATGGAGACCAAATAGAGGTCAGACACCAGCTCAGGTATAACCTACAACACCACCATATGGAGACCACATAGAGGTCAGACACCAGCTCAGGTATAACCTACAACACCACCATATGGAGACCACATAGAGGTCAGACACCAGCTCAGGTAACCTACAACACCGCCATATAGATACCACATAGAGGTCAGACACCAGCTCAGGTATAACCTACAACACCGCCATATGGAGACCACTTAGTGGTCAGACCACAGCTCAGGTATAACCTACAACACTGCCATATAGAGACACATAGAGGTCCGACACCAGCTCAGATATAACCTACAACACCACCATATAGAGACCACATAGAGGACAGACACCAGCTCAGGTATAACCTACAACACCGCCATATAGAGAACAAATAGAGGTCAGACACCAGCTCAGGTATAACTACAAACACACCTATATGGAGACCACATAGAGGTCAGACACCAGCTCAGTTATAACCTACAACACCACCATATGGAGACCACATAGAGGTCAGACACCAGCTCAGGTATAACCTACAACACAGCCATATAGATAACACATAGAGGTCAGACACCAGCTCAGGTATAACCTACAACACCTCCATATAGAGACCACATAGAGGTCAGACACCAGCTCAGGTATAACCTACAACACCACCATATAGAGACCACATAGAGGTCAAAAACTAGCTCAGGTAAAACCCACTCCCACCGCCATTAGGGGCCCACAAAAAGGGTGAGCACCACTCAGGTAAAACCCTAAAAACCCGCCACTTTGAGGTAAAGACCCAGCTAAGATAAACCTAAAAATAGAGCCCAACTTAGGGGGTCGGGAAAACCAGTCGGTAAAACCGGAAACCCCCCCGTTTATGAGCCCACTTAGAGGTCAGAACCAGCTCGGGGATTAAACAAACTACACCGCCATATAGGGGACACATAAAAGGTGAGACACCAGCTCGGGTTTTAACCCTCCCAACCCCTCATTAGAGCCGGGATAGAGGTAGACACCAGCTCGATAAAAACCCCCTAAACACTTGCCATATGAGCCCAAACCTAGGGGTCAGGACACCAGATCAGTAAAACCTAAACACCCCATTTTAAGGGGCCCAACATAGTGGTCAAAACCAGCTCGGGTATAACCTAAAACACTGCCAAATATAGAAAACACCATAGTGGTCAGACACCAGCCCCAGATAAAACCCAAAAAACACCCCCATATCGGGGCCCTACATAGTGGTCGGGACACCAGCTCAGGTAAAAACCTCCCAACACCCATATAGGGGACCACATAGGGGGAAAGACCCCAAGCCCCAGGTAAAACCCACAACCCCGCCAATAGAGACCAAATAGGGGTTTCCAGCCCAATCCTTTTTATTATAAACCTAAAACCCACCACCATATAGAGACCACTTTAGGGGGTCAGCCCCAGCTCGGGAATAACCTAAACACCCAAATATAGAGCCAAAATAGAGGTCAAAACAAAGCTCAGGTAAAAACCCTACAAAAACCCCTTATAGGGGACCACATAGAGGTTCAGCCCACCCCCCTCGGTTTTAAAACCCAAAAACCCCCACCATATAGAGCCCCCACAATAGGGGTTAGACACCAGTCAGGAAAACCTAAAACACTGCCATATAGTTTCCACTTTTAAAGGGGTAAAGGACCCCAAGCCCGGGTTTAAAACCTACAACACCGCCATATAGGACCAATTTAGAGGTCAGCAGCAGCTAAAGGTATAACTTAAAAACACCCATATAGAGACCATTAGTGGTCGACCCCAGCTCGGTAAAAATCCATGACAGTGACTACACCACTGAAAAACATGCCCTAAAAAAACCCCCTGACAAAAGGGGAATAATTAGAACGTCCTTTGCCCAGTCGTTCTTTTAAATCATTTTTTCCCCTTTTTTTTTTATTCCCTTCCAAACGTCAGACGACTTCTCCCGGCCAAAACTCGTCCCTGAAAATTTTTCAACAAACACTGGCTTTCCTTTTTCAGCACTTCCCACCAATTTTATGGTAAGGGACCCCCCCCCCCAAAAGAGTATTTTAGAATTTTCCCACCATTAAGTAGGTTTTTTCAGGCCACTGTAGGTAGATTTTCCCCCCTGTGGTAGGTTTAAGTTCCTGTAGAGAGATTTACACCCCCCTTTAAAGTACTTTTTTCAGTCCCTCTAGATACAAGTAGATAAAAACCCCCGTGGTGGTATACAGCTCCTGTAGGTAGATATATCCCCCTTTTGGGGCAAGTAGATTTTTTACCCCCCGTTAAAATAGCCCCCTAAAGGGGATTTACTGCCCCCAAGATAGGCCCCTGTAGGTAAAATGCCCCCTGTAGGGTATAGCAGCCTGTAGGTGATATGCCCCCTGTAGAATATAGATGACAAAAACTACATGTTAACTTATGGAGTCTGCGGAGCCCAAACAGGGTCCCAGGACTCTCTCCATTATGTTTGTGGAGAGAGGAGCTTTTTTCTGATTGGGTTGTGGAGGGGGGCTTGACTGTTTCCTCCAATGGGGAAACGAGCGACGTTCTCACTTAGAGTTCTATGTATGTTTGCCCTATGTTTACGGACAACCTAAGGGCAATTCTTCTCCCTAAATAACTAGAATAATAAATAGATTAAATAGAATTAATTATAAATAGAATAACTAGAATAATAATAATGTAATTATCATTATTATTATTTATTCTATTTGACTCATTCTATTTATTACTTATATTTATTTCGGGAGAAGAATTGCTCTTAGGTTGTCCGTAAACATAAGGCAAACATACATAGAACTCTAAGGGAGAACGTTGCTCGGATCCTGATTGGCTCCCGCAGACGCCTTCAGGATTGGTGAATACCAATTTACCTCACTTTCTATACAGCAATCACATACAAGATTTTGTCTCTATAGAACAAAATGGAGCGAGCAGCTTGACTCCTGATTGGTGGAACGTATCCCATAACATATTACAAGTCTTGAGTAGCTCGTGCTCTCAATGGCTGGAATAGTCCAGTCTCCGTATTTCTGCCCAATCACTGAACAGCTTTATTCTAAGCTATGTTAATAGAATTATACCACCTTGTTTCTGATTGGTTATATGGTCTCTCATAGAGAATAATGGCTCGACGTCGCTCAAATAGCGATTGGAGGAACAAACTGACCAATAAGAGCTTAACCTCAATTTTAAATATATGGTCATTGCTGGTTTTTCTTATAACACGTCTCCTGATGTAGCGCCGCTGCAGGTGAGAAACGCGTTGAGTATTTTTTGTGCCAAAACAGGTGTAAAAGGTTTATGCTCTTTTATTGACATTGTTTTTATTGGAATAAAAAACTTTTTTAAGCACCATATTGTCACCTCACTGAGGTACTATTGAAAACGAGCGCCGGGGGCCCCAACTTTTTTTATCCTCATCTATATTGATACTGCCCGCAGCCGTGTTTTTTGTGGCTGAAAATACATTCTAGAAAAAAAGACGATTCGTCACCACGAATCGCCAGGAAATTCGGCTTCGTTTGGAATCGAATTTTTCCTGAAATTCTGAACGAATTCCACTTCGTCAGATTTGATGCGCTCATCCCTACTTATAATAAACAAATGTAAAAAAAGACTGTTTTATTTTTCTACTTTCCCTCATATTATTATTAGTATTTAAAACAAATCTAATCTAAAAAATGACATAAAAATAAAGCCAAACCTATCACGGGAAAAAAGTGAATAAAAAATGTGGAATAACCAAGTGCGAAAAAGTGTTATATTGTTCAAAGCTGCTTGTACTATGGAAAATGAAAATGTGCCTGGTCAGAAAAGGGTGGGAGGTCGGCCGGGCAGGAACTGGTTAGTGACAAAAAGTAGATCAGTTTTGACAAATCTGATTCTTTACCCAAAATAATCATCTAGCACACGTCTAATCAGAATTGAATTTCCTGGGTCTAAGCTTCCACCACAGCTTTCATCATATTCCAAGGAAAACTAGTGCAGCAGCCAGAACTATGTTCCCATCAAGACATTGGATGCCTTATTGGAATCCCACAGACCCCACTATTAATCAATGGGGTTCATCATGTGATGGATCCAGGAGAACTGGTCGTCTGCTGAGGGGCATTAAAAAAGCAAAAATGAATAAGAAGATTACAGAGCAGAGAAGACGCTGCGCGAGTGACGGCGGATTACGCGCTACTACGAAACACTAAATGGTGGATCCCTAATGTCCTTAACTGAATGAAGCAATGACGTTTGCACTTCTGTCAAAGATTTCCCTTGACGCAGGTGCTCCTGTCACCAGGACAAACCACAGAGACGCGGATAATACTGCCCTCATCCTCCTCATTGTACCCTCCCCCACTACTGCCCTCATCATCCTCGCTTCTGCTTCTATAGTAATAAATACAAGCCGATAAGAAAGCTGATTATTCAGCTAAAGGGAGCTGGAGGCGCCAGTTACCTCTGAAAACCTGTATTTGCATCAATATGAATTAGACACGAACTTTAATATATATATATAAGAGGAAGCTCCTTACGGAGGGGGAATAAGGCTCCGCTTTGTCTCTCACTCGCCGCTTCCTCGGCTCATTTCCCGCTTTCTGAAGCCAATTTGGCGGGAACAGACTTTAATAACATTCAGACAATTCGAGGAAAGTTCTTGGGGATTAGAACAGATGTTTCTCTAAATTCTCCAATCATTCTCAAAAAGAAGAGGAAAAGCCGAAAATCCCGGGAGCTCGGGTCAGCCAAAACGAGGTGTCTCCACCAGGGGGCAGCAGCAGACCTCGCATTGTGATGGACCAGGGAACAAAATGTTGCAGAAACCCTGTCAATCAAGAAGCCTCTTTTTGTGACGTATGGGTTACAAGTTGCCCTCGTCGTAAAAGAGCCTCTGAATGTAAAGGGTAAAATACTAAAGCTGCAAAGGGGCCCCTCGGGAGGAGGCGGCAAAATTCCCCACAAGACTTTAACCATGAACTCCCGGGTTCATTTTAACCCTTATGGAACCAGGGCTGATTTTTTATACAAGACTTTCTGTGGATTTCACCGCTGGAAACTATTGTGAGGATTTATTTCCAAGGAAAATTTTTATATTTTGTTTTTTCCAGGGAGGGGTTAATGAACGTAAGTCGGACAAAATCTCCAGCACCACAAACCCCTAGGATCCTCTATGGAGAATGTAGTAAAGCGCAGAGTGGCAGGTTGGATACAGGGGGCTGAGGCCCCCACATCGGGACTCCAGGCTGCGGGGCGGGGGGCAGGGGGAAAGGATCTTTTTTGATCTGGGGTGACCCGGACTTCTCCCCTCCCTCCACATAAACAGGAGAAACCTCCTGCGGCTGCTAGGCTCCAGGCCCCGGAAACTTCTGCGAGGGAAACCCCAGGAGGAAATCTGGGGGGTTTCTCAGCCCTGATGGACGGAGCAGAGAGCTCTGGGGGGCCGGCCCCTCCGGGGTCCTCTTCTCCTTCCTCCTCTGCAGCTGAAAAAAATCCCCCCCATTTTCCCTCAGCGCTTATTTTGGAAAAACCTAAAAGGGTCCCAGCAAATCAAAAAACTTTCATCCATCGGCCCCCATTCAAAAAGGACACATCTTTTGTAGGAACTCTTCCCTAACAGTAAAAAATTTGAGTAAATATTTATACATGTGTTTAAAGAATATATCGGGATTAAAGGATTTTAAATATCGGGGTTTTTTTCCCAAAATTTCTTTAAGTTTAAAAAGAATTTTTTTGGGATTAAATTTATTTGGTAAATTTTTAAATTACATTTTTGTTCTTGTTCTTTTCCCTTTGTTGTTAATTTAATACAAAGGTAGGGGTTTGCGGGAGACACCCTATTCCCCGGGCTTTTTTTTGGGCAGTTTTATTGTAAAAAAGTGATATTTCTAGATTTCCTTTGATTATTTTCAAAATTTAATTAATATTTACATTTATTGTGATCTCCATCAAAAAAAAAGTTTTATCCAGGGGTAAAATTTATCGGCCACTTTTTTTTTTTAAGCTAAAAAATGTTATTATTATTTCCTGCGATTTTTTTCCTTTTTCATTTTTTTATTTCTCTTTTTTCTTAATATTTTAATGTTTTTTTTTTCTTTTTTAAACTTTTTAAGAAATTTTAACAAGATTATAAAAAACCCGAAAAAAAACGGCCTAAGAGCCCCAGAGTTTCTTTCCCCCCAGCTGTCACCTCTTTTCTTTAAGGGGAAAAAAATTTTAAAGTACTGTTTTTTCTTGTGTCTTTAGTGTAAATCTCTATAAAGAAAAAACCTTTCCCAAAACCTCAAGTTTTTTTTGGGTGCTCAATCTGCCAATCTCAATAACTGCAAAGCCCACAACGAGAACCACATTCCCCCCCTTTTTTTCGGCCTGGGCGGTAAAGGGCCCGGACCTCAAGGGCGGAAAAGGGTTTTTTTAAAAATTTCCCGGGTTAAAAAACCCTATAGAAACCTCGTGTTTCGGAAGCTGCATTTAAAAATTTTAAATTCCCGATAAAAATTAACAAATCTCCTTAAACTCCTCTCCCTCGTGTAAACCCCTGGGGGGGGGAAAACCCCAATGTTCCAAATGAATTTTCCCCCGCCCCCATTCCCTCAGTGACGGGGGAACCCTTTTGGGGTGTTTATTTTTGGGTCATTTTCTAAAAGGATTCTTCCATATTTTAATAGCTCTAACCCGGGTTTAGGAAAAATGCCCGCGATTTTCTGGTTCGGGGAGACAATTGCTTAAATTGTGAAATCGATGCTGTTTGACTTTTTATTTCCGGGGGCGGGCCGAGATATCGGAGTAAAATAATTT
>JAODAL010056616.1:0-23179 GCA_025379985.1 Phyllomedusa bahiana | reverse complement strand
TAACCTGCCCAAATGTCCCTAGTCATAAACCAAACAGTATTTTGGAGGTTCACCAGGGATAACTTTCTTGTTAACAGGGAACCAAGGTGTATTTGCAGGAGAAATGCAGTGGATGAGTACCCCATTATCCAGGAATGCTCCGATTTGTGACTACAGAGATTGTTCTTGATTACGCTTAAAGGGATACTGAGGCAAGCGTGGCGGGGTAGCACCCTCTTTCAAGAAGACATGTACAGGTGAGATTGGAAGGATGCCGACATCATCAGGACCTTTAGACCAAACTTCAGGAGGTACTTGTGTCAAAAGTTCAGGAAGTTTTGCTTGACTTGGATAAAACATGAGAAGTGCAGGAACAGCTTGTAGAGCTTCATGTGAAATTGGAGTATTATAGTCCAAATACATTCTAGAACAATCATATCTGATAGTAGCATTCATTGTTTGCAGAAGATCAGCTTCAAGCAGATTAGCTGGCAAGTAGTTAAGTAGTCTAGACAGGTTTCCATGATGTCCAAATGGCACAGGGTCGGTTAAGCGAGTCTGGGTTGGTCGTCCATCCACTCCAACGCATGAAATGTAATCAGGAGAAAGTATGACGTCCGGTGGAATGTCAGAAGTTTTCAGAACCGATCTGGCTGCACCTGTGTCTACAAGAAAAAGAAGTTGGTGGCCATTAATTTGAAGATTGACGGTCAACAAGGGTACAGAATGACTAACAGTGGTGTTCTCTGAAGCACTGGGAAAAAAAACCGGTAGACATAGGTTTGCCAGAATCCTATGGATGAGGACGATAGAAGGTGTCTTGAGGTGGAAAGGCGGAAAAGACGCATCTTGAGGATATGCTTGTTGGTTGATTGTAGAGTATGGTGTCTGGCTGAGCTATAGAGCCCTGTGGGAGTTCCTTGAAATAGGGACACCTTAGAAACCTTCTTTAACTGTTGGGATGAATCAGTCTGAGTCATCAAAGAACACTGTGCCTTAGCAATGGAGAGAAGTTGACTTCCGGATAACTCTGTATATTTTGCTCGAATAGTTTCAAAGTCCCAAATGGGTTTCAGTAAACCAATAACAAACGCCGTTGAAAAGAGGATTTTGTGAACTTTAGTGTTCATGTCTAGTGATGAGCGATTGCGTCAACTATCGTCATCGGGTCGATAGTCGATATCATCAATTATCATGCCGATATCCGATAGTCGATAATAGATTATTGCCGATGACCATTAAAGTCTATGGGAGAGGAACAACACCTTCATTCTTACACCCAAACAGGGCTGGAGAAGCTGGAATTAACATCCACTAACAGTAAATGTATAGTGCTACATCTTAGGCAACACAATTAGGTTATAAAAGTCAAAGAAAAAAAGTCACAGACCATACATATCCTGTCTTGTACCACAGCATGCCTTAAACCTGCATGACCCACTAATTACAGAGTGCCAGAAGCAGTAGGATTTGAATCCATCATTTTACTTGAATTGAACATTGACTATCCCTGTCCTGGAACGCAGCATGACCCTTAAAACTTGTCTGACCACAGATTTAAAAGTGCGGATACAGGAGTCTTTAACCACCATTTTTAGGATGGAATCCCACCAGTCTTTTTCTCTTTTTTTTAATTGTACTAAAATGGGTTGTCTCATACTTGGATTTTAGCTAGGTTAAAGATCTGCTCAAACATAAGTCATTTTGCATTTGTGTCCATTAACAGTGTCCTACCTATTCCTGATTTTGACCCTTGAGCACTCTTGATCAATTGTGAAAGAACAAATGTCTGTTAGAAACCCATTTATTACAATAGGACCTGTAGCTTAGCATGCATTTCAATGAACATGCCCCCTAAATTTCAAAACATGACCCTTGAGCCACTCTTGAAATTTGTGATAGAACAAAATGTCTGTTAGAAACCACTTTTTTAGAATAGGACCTATAGTTATTGACTGCATTTCACGCAACATTACCAAAAAATTATAAAAATTGCTCTCAGCATTGTTAAAATTGTGAGAGAAATGCCACTTAGAAGTCAAATTTCTGTTTCTAAGGACCATGATTATAGCTGTATCTCACAGCATCCTGACCACATAACCATTGACAATGCGAAAAATTCTAAAGTTAATGTGAGTAAATGCATTACGTCTTTTTCATGAAACCTTGGTGTCTTTTAAAGTCTCCTCACCGCAAAACCAGCAAAATGAACTTTTGGGAACTGAGAATAAAAATTGTTTTCAAGATGACCATTTCTTTTGGAAGAGGAATGTGAAGTAGACCGGCAACTAATCGGTGACCTCGGCCCAATTGGGGCACAACATCATCTGAGATCCATGCCTGATTCATCTTGATGAAGTCAGCGGTCAACTTTATCTATGGAAAGCCTGATGCGTTTGTCTGTTAATGACTCCTCCAGCTGTGCTGAAAGGTTCCCCTCAGATATGACGATGGGCTGCTGGGCAGGACAACACCTCTATGGTGGGGCGAGCGAGCTTGGGTCATTCATCCATTTTGGTACAAGAAGTCGATTGGGTCCGGAACAATCAAAAATAAATCGGTGTTGAGACGCAGATAGTAGTGCCACATGATCTTAAGCCGGTCTCTGTGTTGTTTGTGTGCTCTGCTTTACATGCATTGGTGTGGTGGTAAATAAGTTTGCCAGAGGTCACCCATTAGGCTTCTGCCCAACCAATGCCTGCTGCCGTATGGCTACTTGGCACT
Source organism: Phyllomedusa bahiana (assembly GCA_025379985.1). Classification (NCBI taxonomy): domain Eukaryota; kingdom Metazoa; phylum Chordata; class Amphibia; order Anura; family Hylidae; genus Phyllomedusa; species Phyllomedusa bahiana. The sequence goes on along the minus strand of JAODAL010056616.1, from coordinate 20,476 downwards.
TACTGCCATCACGTTGCTGACGTTGTTCACCGTGACATTTGAAGATCGTGAAGCAGACGCAACAGATGTCTCCACTGTTGATCAATTCACACGGTCTCCAGTTTCCTGCTTTTTACTCTCTATTTGGGTGGGTGGTATGGAAGTGGCTGAGTTTTGCTTTTTACGAGGGATTCGAGGTGGGTGGCCACCCAGTAACTGTTGTTCAGTTGATGGCCTTAATGCGAGGATCATGTTGGAGGAAATGGAGTTCCAAGCACTCATTGTGAGAGATGGAGGCCTTGATTTCCAAGCCTATGGGTCTGAGGGGCACTAGCAATAATGATCTTCCTATCTTCCTCCTCCGCCTTAAATTAGTGCCAACCTTCTTTCCAAGGCAGGGTCGTCAGTTAACGTCGGTGTCCAAGAATACCTCCTCCTCGCTTCCCCGGCACAGCATTTCAACACAGCCTGACTTGCCTCAGATGATGCACTGAAGGCTGAGGCGCCTCTTGCACTATGCCTGGACCCCGAACCACTGCCTAATGAAGACCGATAAAATTGTGAAACTGTCGGGCCTTCGGGATTCGATGTAGAGAAAGGCTCTGTGTCGGCATCTGTGTCGTCTCCTCTCACCGATCGCTGCTGGAACCTGTGTTTAGAGGGTTCATCGATCGTTCTAGAACTTAGATCACCACAATGCTCATGCTGACAAGGGTATGTCGCACTGAACATTTTGGTGGCTTTCTTCAAAAACTGGCAATGTGTTGCAGAGATCTTTCACCTGGCCTCCACTATCGGTGGCTCAACACCCGAGGTCCCCCGCGCGGCTGCTTGTCAGGGCCATGTGTCACTTGTACTGCGTAATGGCATTGCGCTGTGCCACAATCGCTAGGCATGTGGAGGGTGGAATTCAAGCGTGTTGCACGACAACAATGGGACGGTTTGTCGGGGAGCTGATGTTGCGCTGCAACGCAGCCAGGCGGGATGAAGCAAAGTGCGAACGGCGGAAGTGTGAGCTCTGACTCGAGAACTTCCTCAGCAATCAGTCCAGTCCCCGAGGTAGCGCTTAGAAATTGTGGACGACAAGGTTCAGACATTTGCCAGCAAGGATGTGGTCCAGCCTACACGATCTTAGGGCGGCCAGCATAATTATTTGTTGACGTTATCGCACACCACCTTGCTGGGCACAAGGTTCTGGTCACACCAGCCAGCAGATCGGTCTCGTTAGAAGAGCCGTCCACAGCTCCTGACCTGTGTGTTGACGGTCTCCAAGATTCATTTCTACACGGCTGGTTTCTCTGGGCACGTGATGCCACCAGAGGACCTTGGGGAAAGATCCCCGCACCATCCTGCGGTTTTGAAGAGCGTGCGCCGAGCCTGTGAGCACCTTACAATTAAAAACACACCAGGACATCCACCCAGCTCACCCAGTGAGCTGGTCACAGAGATATACCAGCCTTGCTGTGCTTACTAGTCCATGTGTCGGTGGTCTCAGATGACCTTTGCGTCACAGATGCAGACAACGCGCTTCAAATCTTGATAACACTTGTCTGGTCGGGCAGGGACGGCTTTTCTGGAAAGAAAATGCTGCTCGGCATGCTGGTATTGGGGGATAGGCAAGGGCCATTGACGTGGTGGAAGACCATATGTGTCCACCAGACGGAAAGGCAACATTTCCAAGACCAAAAGCCTGGCATATGCCGACATTCAGGCTTTTGACTTTTGGGATGGTTGGGGTAAAGGGTTTCTTATGCTCCCAAACATGGTGGACAGAAGGCTGGCTGCTAGACTGGCGCCTGTACGGCGGCAGGTCATCAAACTGGTGAAGGGAAGGGGTAGGATCGGTCTCTGGTTGCGCTGGTGGTACTCGGGCGACTGGTGGAGGCTGAAGGGAGGCTGGTTCCATGATCATGAGTCTGAGAGTCAATGGGAGCTGAGGAACTCTTGGTGGTGGCGGAGGAGTAGGGAGGCGGAGGACAGTGGGTGTGTCTATGGTTTGATGCCTGGCATCGTGTGGCCTTTTTTTGGTCAAGTGTTCCCTCCATTTCTACTCATGCGTTCGGTGCATGTGACTAGAAATGTTGGTGGGGGCTTAAACACCTATAGATTCTTCTCTATGATGAGTTTACGACATAGCGGCATATGACATCGCTGGGTGAATCAGGAACGCTTGCTCGAAAAGGCCAGGCTATGTGGTCCTGGATCTTTTCGTCCGGCGGTAAGCGAGGAGCAGTGTTTCTCTCTGATCGTGGCTGGCGGAATAATTCCTCAGACTGACGTGTGCGACCGCCCTTCCCTTTTTGAGGCAGAAGCCGTACTGACACTTTCCCATCGTCTTCATTCCTCGTCAGTGATGTAAGCGCTCGCAAGCAAATTCTGCTGAAAAGACACAAGTTGATCCGTAAGTCGTCATTCAATCATCATCAACACAGGGTGACTTCCTCGTCCTGACATTCTGCATCCTGGAGCTGTGGGCTACAAGCAACAGCACTGCAAGGCGTTGCCGACCCCGGGATTTTTGCCGATTGACTGGCATCCTTCTCCTCCTCATGATGGCATTCAGTAACTGGCGTCAGAACATGACAAATCATCCTCTTGGGACCTCTTGATCTTTTAACTATGCCTTCTGACCAACGCATTTTTTCATCAAATAGGTCTTCAGAAATGGATTATCCACAGTTTTGTGGTTACTCGAGTTGACATTTGGGCTGCCTTCGCGTCATGTTGGACGGATGACTGACGATGTGATATGACATTCGTGGCCGTGACTGGGAGGACGAGGTGGAAAGATTGCTGGATGCAGGTTGAATTAACCACTGATGAACAGTTGGCAACGTGTTCGTTACAGAGATTCACAGTGCCCAGACCCAGCGATGAAGGCTGACGGTCCTGCAATAGGAACGATCCGGGTGGGGGTGGGGCGGGTGGGGGCGGGGGGGTGGCTTGTGTGTAGTCGCCAGCACTGGTAGGAGGGCCCCCCCCCCCCCCACCTTTTTTTTCTTCCTCCTTTCGTACCTCTGCTCTTGTCTACACCCCTCTTTGCTAACTTACCCAGTGATTTCGCTCCAAGTTCAGAAAGATAAATAATGTTAGAGGTATTTTAAGAGTTTTGACTGGCTCTTATTAAAAGACGGGCACATCACAGCTATTCTTAAATCCTCTAATTTCCTACATCTAACTTGGTTTAGAAACTGAAATGTTTTTTTTTTTTTTTTTCTAGCGAATACCTGTGAATGCGGTCAGGTGGAAGAACCGTAAGACAAAGTCACAGTGTTCTTCCTTCAGTCCCAGGATTTACAACTGCACAGTAGGACTAGGAATTGATAGTTTTCAACAAATTTCATTCAAGTGCCGCTATCTGCGCCAAACTGGAGATGCAACGAGCACATAAAACTATTCAGAAGTTACACAGATGAGAAAATTGCGTTTTTTTGCAGCAATGACCAACGAGAACAGTTGCTAGAAAAATTTTTCTTTCATAATTGTCGTACAACGGTGGCTATTTGAAAAAAACTGGGGCCGAACAAAGTGCTATACAGCTTTTTAAATGTTATACGGATATAAATAATATATGTTTTGCACCAATGAAATACAACAGCAGTTACCACAAAATTTCTCTATTCAAATTTAGTACAAGGTGGCTTCTTGAACAAACCTGGGGCCGCACCAAGTGAAATACAGCTACTTAAATGTTATATGGATAATAATAAGGTGGTTTGCACCTTTGAAATACACTGCTCATTGTAGCAAATTCTGTATCCTAATATAAGATACAAGATGGGTCTTTGAACACAAAAATGGTGCGCCAAGTGAAAAACACCTAATTAAAATGTGTACGGATATAAAAGGTGGGTCTTGCACCTAATGAAATACACCTGCAATTACTAGCAAATTCTGTATCCTTATTTAAGTACAAGATGGGTCTTTGAAATCAAACAGGTCTGCGCCAAAGTGAAAAATACCTAATTAAAATGTGTATGGATAATAGAAGGTGGGTTTTGCACCTATGAAATGCAACTGCTATTACTAGCAAATTTCTGTATCCTAAGTAAGTACAAGATGGGTATTTGAACAAACTGGCTGCGCCAATGTGAAAAACACTTAAATTAAATGTGTACAGATACTTAAAGGTGTGTTTGCACCTTTGACGATTACACCTGCCATTACTAGAAAATTTCTGTATCTTATATAGTACAGTTGGGTCTTTGAACAAAAAACTGGCTGCCCGCCAAGTGAAAAACACCTTAATTAAAAATTGTGTACGGATATAAAAGTGGGTTTTGCACCTATGAAATACACCTGAATTTACTAGCAATCTCTTTATATTATGTAAGTACAAGATGGTCATTTGAACAAATCTGGGCTGAGCCAGTGAATAACTCTATTATAATGTGTACAGATAATAAATGTGGGTTTTGCACCTATTAATTACTCCGGCCAATTACTAGCAAATTTCTGTATACTAATATAAGTACAAGATGGGTCTTTGAACAAAAAACTGGGCTGCGCCAAGTGTAAAACACCTAATTGAAATGTGTCGGATAATAAAAGTGGGTTTTGCACCTGTGAAATCCACTGCATTTTCTTGCAAATTTCTATATCCTAGTATAAGTTACATGATGGGTCTTAGATTAAAATGGGTTATGCCAAGTGAAAAACTCCTAATTAAAATGTGTACGGATAATTATATTTGGGTTTTTCACCTATGAAATACAACTGCCATTACTTGAAACTTTCTGTATCCTAATGTTATAGTACAAAATAAAAAGATGGTCTTTGAAACAATAATGGGCTGCGCCAAGTGAAATAAAACACCTAATTAAATGTGTACGGATAATTTAAAAGTTGGTTTTGCACTATGATAATACACCATGCAGTTACTAGCAAATTTCTGTATCCTAATTTAAGTTACAAGATGGGTTTTGAACAAAAATGGCCTGCGCCAAAGTCAAAAAGCACTAATTAAAATGTATACGGATAATAAAAGGTGCGATTTGCCACTATGAAAATACACCTGCAATTGCTAGCAAATTTCTTTATCCAAATTTGGTACAAGGTTGGTCTTTGAACAAAAATGGCCTGCGTCCACTGTGAAAATACACCTATTTTAATTTAGCGGATAATTAAATGGTGGGTTTTGACTCCATGTAAATTCATCAGCTGTTACTAGAAAATGTTGTATCCTAAGTTTGTACAAGATGGGTCTTAGAACAATTCTGGTTGCACAATATTAAAGGGTATTTAGTTCACTTCAGGTGCGAGGTGTGCTGGCCAATAAAACTGTGCGTAAAAAAAAGCCATCTCAATGCAGGTACAAAGCAGAGTCTGGGCTGCACAATATTGAGACTCTTAGTTCATACGTAGTGTTGAGCGATTATTATCGACAAAGTTGACATTGGCACAGTTTTTATGTTGATCGAAATTTTTAGATCATGCGATAATTTAGGTTTTAATATGTGCATTCATCTATATGATCGGCCATTTTCGGCGCTTCCTGTCTCTGTCATTTTGGCGGCCTGCAAATAAGCTTACAGAAATAGAGCAGGTGAGATGTGTGTGCGGACGTCATTGACTGGGATGTGTATGGTTTGCAGATTGGCTTGGAAAAAATCACATGACCTCGTTTTAACATAGAACAGCCCTTCCTGTTCATGATCAGTGTCTCTCAGCGTCTCATAGCAGGGGACGTGCGCTCTGCCTGTGTCTCAAACAGACTCAGCAATATTATTTATTTCTTCAAGAGAAAGCTCTATTTAGCTGTGATCCTTACAACTTAGTTAGATCAGAGATTGGGAGATTTTTATGTAGTTGGTAGGAATTTTAAAGAATGCATCTACGCTGTAAAGTAACAGAGGGGAGGGGGGGGGGAGGAGAGGGCCAGCGGGCGAAACACAGACAAGGCTCTATAAAGATTACTGAATAAAGTTCAACATGACTTAGTGGTAGACATTGCATACAATAGCTTTATTTTTAAACGGTTTTCTATTGAAATATTTCCTGGTATATTGGGCAGCCGGAACTTATTTTGGTTACACATCTTTTCTTGTAACTTGCAGGTCTCTTTGTTAGGTGCAAACTCCACTTTTTATTATCAGTATACATTTCAGATAGGTGTTTCTTTTTCAATTTTTCCCATTCAGCTCGTTGATATTGCCACCTTGCAGACTTATATTTGAATCAGCAATTTGGTAAGTCTGCATCAGGTTGATTAGGTGCCAAAAATAACCTTTGTATTATCCGAATACATTACAGATACGTGTTTTTTCACTTTTTCGCGCACTATCAGCTTTGTTCATTGAGGCACCTTGCACTTAAATGGGAATACGAGCAATTTGTAGTCAACACAGGTGAATTGAAAGGTGCCAAAAGATACCTTTTATTATCCGTGTATTTTACAGATACGTGTTTTTTCACTTTCGGCTCACTACAGCTTTGTTCAATTGTGCACCTTGCACTTAAAATGAGAATACTGCAATTTTTGTAGTCATCACAGTGAATGAAAGGTGCCAAAAATACCTTTTATTATCCAAATACAGTACAGATAGTGTTTTTTCTCTTTTGCGCCACTAAGCTTTGTTCATTGAGAACACCTTGCACTTAATGTGAATACAGCAAATTTGTAGTCACCAACAGGTGATTGAAAGGTGCTTATAAAATACCTTTTATTTATAGATTACATTACAGATACGTGTTTTTTGCACTTTTGCACAGTCCAGATTTGTTGATAGAGCACTTGCGCAGTTAAATTGAATCTCAGCAAATTGTGTGGTTACCACAGGTGAATGATAGGTGCCAAAAAATACCTTTTATTATCCGATTACATACAGATACGTTTTTTTCACTTAGGCCGCACTACAGCTTTGTTCATTGAGGCACCTTGCACTTAAATGTGAATATAGCAATTTTGTAGTTACCAACAGGTGAATTGTTAGGTGCCAACAAATACCTTTTATTATCACGAATAGATTTACAGATACAGTTGTTTTTCCACTTTGGCGCACTACAGGGCTTTGTTCATTGAGGCCACCTTGCACTTAAATGTGATTCAGCAATTTTGTAGTCTACACTGGTGGATTGATAGGTGCAAAAAATTTCCTTTTATTTTCCGAAATTCATTTCAGATACGTGTTGTTGCACTTTTGGCGCAGGCCAGCTTTGTTGATTGATCTACTTTGCAGTTAAATTTGAATTCAGCAAGTTGTAGTCATCACAGTGAATTGAAAGTGCCAAAAATACCTTTTAATTTCGTATACATTACACATGACAGCGTGTTTTTTTCACTTTTGGTCAGTCAAGCTTTGGTGATAGATCTACTTTGCAGTTAAATGTGTATCCAGCAATTTTGTTTTGATTTGAGGGATTTGAGAATAGCTGTGAGTTGCCGTCTTTTAATAGAGACTTCCAAAACTCTTCCTTACTTCTCAAATTTTTATATTTCTGAACATGGAGCGAAATTCAGGTGGTAAGAGAGCAAAGAGGGGGGGTAGGACATGAGTTCGAGGTACGGAGAGAAGGTGATCCTTCCAGTGCTGGCGACACAAACTCGCTTGCCAGAGGATCGTCAGTTGCTGGACCGTCAGGCTGTCATAGCTGGGTCAGGGGCACTGTGAATCTCAGTAACGAACGCGTCGGCCAATCTGTCCGTCAGTGGGTAATGCAACCGGCATCGAGCAGTCGTACCTCCTCGTTCCTCCTGTCACGGCACAAATGTGTCATCCAGTATTCACAAAGCATCCGTCCAAACATGAAGCAGCCCAAATTGTAACTGTGTACCACCACTGTGGATAATCCATTTTTGAAGACCTCTTTGACTGACGATAATGCGGTTGGGGGTCAGAAATGGCATGTTTAAAAGATCAAGAGGCCAAAGGGATGATTTTCTCTGCTATGACGCCTCCAGTTACTGATGCCATCAGTGGAGGAGAAGGAGCGGTCGAATCGGCAAAAATTCCCGGGGCGGGATCACGGCAAAGCCCTTGCAGTCCCTCTTGCTGTAGCCCGCAGCTCCTGGTTGAGAATGTCAGGTCGACGATTTCAACTTGTGTTGATGATGATGATGAAGACATTGCGGATCCAACGTGGTCATTTTCAGCTGAATTTGCTTCGCGAGCGCTTCATCACTGAGACGTGGAGGTAAGAATGGGTAGTGTCAGTATGTGTTCCGACTCAAAAAGTGGAGAGGTCTGGTCCGCAGAAGTCGTGATATGATTTCCGCAGCCACGGACTGCGCATACCCCGGTCTGTCGCTTTATCGCCGTCAAATGGTTCCAGGACCTATCAAGCCTGGGCCTTCTTTAAGCAAGCTCTGATTCACAGCAGATGTCATATGCACGGCCTTTGCCGTAAAGCATAAGTAGAGGCATGAACCTTAGGTGGTTAACACCACCAAATGTCTTGTCACATGCAGCGAATGCATGAGTTGAAATGGATGGCAACACTTGGCCAAAAAAGGACAGACTGGACGCCGGGCCTCCAACCACTGTCACTCCTCTGTCTACGCCTCACTCCTCCTCCGCATCCACTCAAGGGTCCTCAGCTGCCACCATGTCTCTCTAGAGATCATGATCCGGGATCAGCCTCACGCTTCAGCCTCCACGTGCCCGAGTACCACCTGCCCCACCAGAGGACCATCCTACCCTTCTCCTCCGCCAGTTTATGACCGGCACGCCGTACTGCGGCCAGTCTACAGCCAGCCTTCTGTCTTCCAGGTTTGGGAGCAGAAGAAAACTTTCTAACCCAAACCCATCCAAAGCCAAAAAGCCCTGAATGTCGGCATTGCAGGCTTTGGACTTGGAAATGTTGCCTTTCCGTCGGGTGCGCCACATATGGGTTCCTGACTCGTCATGGCCCTGGCATGGCCCCCATACAGATGCGAGCAGGCATTTCTTATGCCAGAAAAGCAGTCCTGCCTGGCCAGCCACGTGTCATCTAAAATTTCAAGCGCGTTGGTCTGCATCTGTGTCGGAAAAGTCCATCTGCCACCGACACATGGACTAGTAAGCACGGCCAAGGCGCTATAGCTCTGTGACAGGCTCACTGGGGTGATCTTGGGGTGGATGGTTCTCTGGGGTGGACGGCTGGCTCTCAGGCTCGGCGAACGCTCTTCAAATAAACCGAGGATGGTGCAGGGTTCTTTCCCCCTAGGTCCTCTGGTGTATCACGTGCCCAGAGAAACCAGGCCGTGTTGAAATTAATCTGTCTTGGAGTCCGTCCACACACTAGCGTAGGAGCTGTGGACGGCTCTCCGCAACATGTGAACGAGCGCTGGCTTGGTGCCAAGACCCTTGTTACCAGCAAGGTGGTGTGCGATAACAGGCGAAATCTGCTGTCCGCCCTTTAAGATCGAAAAAAAAAATAGGCTGGAGCACATCCCTTGCCTTGGCACATGTCATGAAACTTGTCGTCGAAATTTTCTAAAGAGCTACACGGGGTCTGGATGCCTGCTTGAGGAGGCTTGAGTTTATATTCGATCTTCTGCGTTCGCTCCTGCTTAGTCCAGCATGGCTGCGTTGCTCAGCGTCAGCTCGGCTACCTGTCAACTGTCTCATTGTTGACGTGGCAACACGATGGGAATTCCATCCATCCACATGCTCAGCGATTGTGGCAGCAGCGTCATATGCAGTACGCAGTACGATGTGTACACATGGCCTATCAAGCAGCGGTGCCAGACTCGGGTGTTGAGCCACCGAGTGTGGAGCAAGTGAAAGAGCTCTGCACCATCCTTGCAGTTTTGAAGAAGCCACCAAATTGGTCAGTGCGGACAATGCTTGTCAGCATGAGCTTGTGGTGATATTTGTTCTGGAACGATCATTGGACTACTCTGAAACAACAGGTCCCCAGCGACGGAGGGGGACGGACACAGTTGCGGAATCGGAGCCTTTTATCAGTTCAATTCCACAAGGCCGACAGTTTCCAATTTTCATTGCTCTTTTTAGGCAGAGGTTCGTGGACCGGGATAGTGCCAAGGTGGCGCATCAGCTCTCAGGGTGATTCTATCTCAGGCAAGTCTAGGCTGTGTTGAAGCTGTGCCGGAGCAGCGGAGGTGGAGGAGGAGGTAAATCCCTTGGACATCCGGACGTTACCGACGTCCCTGCCTTGGAAAGAGGTTGGCGCGAATTTGAGGCGGAGGAGGAAGATGAGGAAGATGAGTTTGCTAGTGCGATGCAATTTAAAGGTATTGACATAGTGAAACCTCCGGTTAGAGGAGGGGACTGGGACAAGTTGATTTTACAGAGGGAGACACAATGGATCTATAGGTTAAATATGTCATCCGAAGGGTACTGAATGAGTCACTTGTCTTTACATGTTTCCTGAAACATCTTATCTGGTCTTATATACTTTTTTTAAACCTGTTAAAAATACGGACCCTAGCAAAATTTCCCTTTTTATGCCAAATACCTATTTATAGATCCATTTTCCATGAAGCATCACATTTTTATTGGGGATACATTGTTATATCCTGTTTGGCGAGATTATTTTTTTTAGTCTGGGTAGCCAGTGAATGAGTTTTCCCTGACTAGTAAAGCATGGGGGTTTTGCTGCACCAATCCGGTCAGTTTATTTTAAAATATAATAAACAGAGAGGCAATTTGTGATTTTTCGCTTGAATATTGTAATTATGTCTCTGCCTGGCGCTTTGATTACGGCGATCGGGTGGTTTGGGATCGCAGACTTTTCTAATCGATGTCAGTTCTAGCGCAGGCGCAATTTATATGTCTGAAAGGAAAGGGGGGCGGCCAGTCTTTAAATCTGGACATGCACGGTGCCTGTTTATAGACGCGAATGCATTACCATGTCAGGGGGGGTTACAGGGTTGTGAGTGCGGATGTAGGAGACGGGGGGTTTTTTCTTATGGAGGGTTGGGAATGGTATAATATCTCCGTTTTTCCATTTATGGGGGGGACACTTTGGCACAAAAATTTTTTTCCCTCAGGGGGAGGCACCAAAATCTTACAGGTACCCTATATTATTTTGCCCTCGGAGGATTGATAGTGGAAGGTTGGGTACTTTGTTATGGGATTTGGTTTTTATGTCTCATTTTTTCATTGTTTCAGATTGATATGAAGGGGATACACCATCTCCTGTAGGTACCAATTAACCAATTTACCTCCGTAGGAATCATGGTGGAGTTTCAGGTACCTCTTTTGAAATGTATTGTTGATTAAAGGTGAATATTTATATTAAGCTATTGTTTACTCACTGAGGAGTCCCTGGAATTGGGACGAAACGCGTTTGGGATACATAGATTTATTTGAACGCCTTTTTTTTGGGATATAGGTGTATTGATATAACGCCATATTCTTTAAGTAACAACACCTTCAGGTTATTCCCTTACCAACTGTATCTCCCCCTGCACATAGAGAATAGGGGAGTGGGACATATAGGTGTATTGATTTGAACGCCTTTCTTTGGGATATAGTTGTGTTGATATAATGCTATATCGTTTTAGTGTATGTGACAATACATTCTAGGTATTCCCTTATACTCTTACACTTCACCTCCCCCTTATATAGTGCATAGGGTAGGGTGAGTCTGAGGGACAGCCTAGGTACTGGGTGGGGTCGCCCTTTTTGGGGCGGGTTCTCCGCATTGGAACAGTACCAACATTTAGTAATATAGGAGACAGATTCCACGTTATTTCACGCTGGTAGTGTCCCTATCTGTAGTATAGGGTGGATTGGATTTTAATTATTATTTAATAAAAGTTAGATTTTAAAGGAATATTTTTTCTATGTTTTTTCTTCCCCTGCCCCAAAGGGCTTGGGAAATCAAGGCTATCTCTCACATGAGTGTTGGATGCTCCTTTCCCCAACAGATCTCATTTAAGGCCCATCAAATGAAAAACGTTATTCGGTGCCCCCCTCCTGGATCCCCCAAATGAGAGAAAAAATGCGGAAAAATGGAGCCTTGTGTTGATCAACTGGAGACATCTGTTGCGTCTGCTTCACATTCCCCAAAAATGTCAGGGTGGAACAAATAGGACGTGACAGCAGTAGAGTCCCAGTAGCCGTACGGCAGCAACAGCAGAGGCAAGGGGCAAAGCCTAATGGGTGCCCTCTGGAAATCTTTGTTTACACCCCCCAAAAAGCATGCAATGCGGGGCCACATCAACACACAGAGATAAGTTAAGATCATGGTGCACGACTATCTGCGTCTAACCCCATGTTTTTATGTGTCGGCCCCCATAGATTTCTGGGTTCCAAAAGGACGAAGGCCCGAGTCGCTCGCCCGCCTAGAGGGTGTCCTCCCCAGCACCCAGCGTATATTGAGCGGCCCTTGCAAGTGGGGGAGACATTACCATACACATCCGGTTTTCCCAAGATAATGTGGTCGTTGCTTTCATCAAGATGAATCAGGCATGGTCTTGATGATTTTGGGGCCCCAAAATTTGGGGTCACCGATTAGTTGCCGTCTACTTACATTCCCTTAAAAAGAAATGGTCCCTTTGAAATTTTTTTTTAAAATGATATTTCTTACTGAAATTTTTTTCTCTTTTCCCAACAGTTCATTTTGTGGTTTTGCTGTGGGGAGACTGTAAAAGACAGAAGGTTTCATGACAACCGTATTCCATTTACCCCTTTTATCTTTAGAAGTTTTGTTGTCAATGGTTTTGAGGCATGGTGTGAGTGCTTAAAATTAGGGTCCTTTGGAACAAAAAAGTGGCTTTTAAGTGGCTTTCTCCCTCACAATTTTTAATAGTGGTGAGAAGTCATGTTAAAATTTTTTTGGGGGTCTGTTCTGTGGATACAGCCCAATAATCATGGTCCTTTGGAACAGAAATGGGGCTTTTAAGTGGCATTTTCCCTAAAATTTTTTAATAGTGGTGAAAAAGTATATTTATTTTTTTTTTGGGGTTGTTGCTGTGGTACGCAATTTTTCATGGCCCTTTGGGAACAAAAATGGGGTTCTAAGGGGATTTTCCCTCACAATTTTTAACAGTGGTGAAAGTTTTTTTAAAATTTTTTGGGTCATGCTGCTTTAAAATGCAGCAATATACAGGCCCTTTTTTAAAAAAAATTTGTTTTAACAAATTTTGTTTTTTAAAAATTGCCCAAAAGTGGTCAGGGTTTCATGCTTTGAATTTTTGGGGGATTTTGTGTGCATGGTTTACTACAGGTCTTTTAAGAAAATGTTGTTTTAAAGGCCCCGCCAAAGGGGCTCAAGAGTCTGCTTTAAATTTTTGGGGGCTTTTGCTGTGACATGAGCTTAAACTACAGGTCCTTTATAAAAAAATGTTGTTTAACGCTTTGTTTTTCCCAAAAATTGTCTGGGGGCTAAGGGTGATGGTGCTGTCAGAAAAAGGAATAGGTTTGGACATGTTAATGGACACATATTGCAAAATTACTTGTTTTTGAAAGTCTTTAACTAGTATCAATCCCTGTTTGAGAAAACCCCCATTTAAAAAATTAAAAAAGAGAAACAAAGACATGGGGGGATTCCATCCTATTTTAAAAATGGAATTACTAAAAAATTGATGCAAAATAGCTGGTAAAAAATTCCCTGAATTTTTACAAGGGAGGTACAGGAAAATTTACCGTGTAGGTTATTTAGAGGACATGGGGTTGGAGCCCCGGACAGGAACAAAATACAGAGACAATTTCTCCCGCACGTTTATAAAAAAGAGAAAAAAAAAAGCCAAGAAAAAAGGACCTGGGTGGAAAAAGGGGGTTAACCACCCGTATTTCAAGTGAAGCTCAATTGGGCCGCATTTAACGGGGGGCAAGCGTACCAGGGGCAGGGACAGTATTGCGTGAAAAATAAGTGGTGGTTTAAAGACTCCTTTTTCCCGGCCCTTTTTTTCTGGGGTCATAAAGGGGTTTAGGGTTGTTTGGCCCAGGACGGGGATAGTCAATGTCCCGTGAAACTAAAATGGTGGGTTTAAAGACTCCTTTTTCCGGCACTTTTTAATCTGGGGTATGCAGGTTTGGGGGTATGCTGCGTTCCAGGACAGGGATATTCAATGTCCGTTTAAGTATAGATGGTTCAATTTATCTGCCTTCTGGCACTTTTTAATTTGTGTCTGGTTCTGCAGATTAAGGGTCATGCTGTGGTGCAGGACGGGATAGTGAATGGTCTGTGATTTTTTTTTGTGGTTTTTTAACCTAAGTGTGTTTCCCAAAATGTAGCTATCCATTTGCTGTTTTGGGTTAATTCAGCTTCTCCAGCCCTGTTTGGGTGTAAGAATGAAGGTGTTGTTTCTCTCCCAACAAAAACCCCTTATCAATCATGGTGGTCTTGATCATTAAAACTACCCCTCGACCTCGAAAATCTTGTCGTGATGGTCGGCTTCGACCCTCGACCGATGTCGATGGCCAAAGTAAATGCCAACACTATTCACCGTTTTGATCAAAAAAAGTTTAGCCCCCCACGGCTTACAATGTGTCTCAAGGGGGTGGCCAACGCTATCGTTCCCCTTTAGTGGCCAAAACCCCTTTTTTCTTGGGGCAACCCACCCCCATTATCCAGAGAGAAAAAAATAAAAAACACCAACCCTTTCAAGCTGCAGTATAACGCCTGTGAAAGTGGGGGGGGTGGGAAACCAAAATAGGGCATCTCTTTTTTCCCCCTAAATATAGGATTAAACAATTATATGCAAATACAATTTTTTCTTAAAAAAAAAAAATTTCTAAAAAAAAATTTTTTAAAATTGCCCCCCCCCTAAAATTTTTTTAAATTTTTTTTTAAAAATTATATATTTATATAATAATTATATAATATAATTATTTATATTTTATATATATAATTTATATATATACCAATTTTAACCAAATTACCGGGCACACCACTGCTAAAAGGGCTATACAATACATGGAAATCCCTAAAGAAGCATTTATGCTATCTATCATACATCAAAAAAAACTTTGAGATCACGTTGTAAGCCGGGAGTGGCTTAAATTTTTTTTTTAAAAAACCGTGTGAACTAAGAATCTCAAAGTTTTTTTCATGTATGATAGCATAAATGCTTCTTTAGGGATTTCCATGTATTGTATAGCCCTGGGCTGCACAATATACACTCTCCTTTCAAAAGCCTGCCTGTGTTCTCCCCTCCTCCCCCCTCCGCGGCTGTACAGCGCTAGATGCTTCTTTAAAAAGTCTCAGCCTAACTAACTAAGAACTGAAATTCTCTAATCTATCTATGTTCTAATGTTCACAGCTAAAAGCATAGTTGTCTGTGTGAATAAAGAGAACTGTGTCTCTGAGCTGAGCTGAGCTGTACTGAAGAGAGATCTAGCACACGTCCTGCTCTAATGAGAGACACTGACACACATGTGCTGAACAGGAAGCGCGGTTCTATGCAAAATGAGGTCATGTGATTTTTCCAGCCAATGACAACCATACACATCACAGTCATGACGTCGCACACCCAGCTCACCCTGCTCTATGCTCTAAGCTGAGTTGTTGCCCACCAAAATGACAGGAGATAGTAATAGATTATGCGCAGATTCTCACCTAAATTATCGCGTGATCGGAAATTTCCGATCAACCTAAATACCGTGCCGATTTCAACTTTGTCGATTATAATCGCTCATCCCTATTCATGTCAAATCCATGGTCCTGGAATAAGGCAGACATTCGGTATTAAAAATTCTCCACGGATTCAGTAGGACTCTGAGTAGAATTGAAGATATTGACTGAGGATTCAGCCAAGCGTTCCTTGGCCCAGGAGTGAAGACGACGGCAGAACTCTTTCCCAGATGAGTAAGCACTGATGTCCTCAACAGTGTCTTCTTGTAGGGCTGATTTGATGATAGGCCAAAAGTAATCCCCAGCCTTGATGCTGGCAACATGGTATAGATCTTTCCAAGAGGTAGAATATGTCTTCTGTATTTGACTGATACCCCGGTAAAAAGCCATAGGATTCTTCTCAGGGTCTGGCATTTGGGTTAGTAGATTATTGACTTGCTCGGGTGTAAAAAGGGTATTATTGCCAGCGTCGATGGAGAAGAAGGTAGCACCTGCAGAGAAAAAGAATCACAGATGGCCTGCAGCATGCTGATTTGCCTGGCTAGTGACAACCAAATAGTCACCATCTGGCAGAGGGATGACTTCTGGCTCTCCACCCTATTGGACTCTTGCTACCGGTCCAAAATGGGAGCCTTTTTCCCAGCTGCCGAGAGGGAGGAGAAACTGGCATACTATAGAGAAATCCAGTGTAGGCAGTTGGCCACTTCCTATGTGCGGCATCGTGCATCCTCTGACAGGTCTGACCGGGGCGTTCCTCATTACTCACCTACCACTGCCATGGTTGCCATGGGGAGGTGTGGGGGTAGGAGCAGTAGCAACTTTATCAGCAGCAGTCTAAGTCTGGAGTCGTTGATGAGCAGCTTCCTTCACCCACCTAGTGAGGAGAGTACTCAGCAGCAGCAGCAGGGCCTGGAGCAGACCCTGATCCAGCAGGTGATGGCCTACTTAGACAGCACTCTGCCACCAAAGATAGAAGATCAGCTGGACTACTTAGCAGCCAAACTGGATGTGTGGCCTCAATTTGCCGAGTTTGCACTGGAGAAGCTGTCCTGCCCGGCCAGTAGTGTGGCATCAGAGCAAGTGTTCAGAACCTACCTACTTGTCCACCCGAAATGTGGAGAGACTGACCTTTGTCAAGATGAATCAGGCGTGGATCGGCCAGGATTTCCACATACCAATGCCTTAGGCATCAGATTAGATCAGCCATGACGCCTCACCCAAACTGTGAGAAATGAGTCTGGGTTCAAACTACCTGCCTCAGCCACTATTCTGATGCCGCCACCCGCCTGATGCCACACATCTGCTGACAGTTTCTCCATCTGCCACCAACCATCTTTACCAGGGACTGGTATTGCCACCCACCTCCACACTCTGTCATTGTGCCACTTTATCTAATACAAAAATCAGTGGCACACTAAAAACTAAGTGAAACATCAAGGTATATAGGAATATTGGAAATGCATTACTGCTAAGGAAAATATGAAAAACCTGGGACTCTTAGTTTACAGTTTTTGATCAAAGATTGTATTAAGCTCACCTCCCAATAGCGTCAAGGGGATCCCAGCACAGGTGAGTCCCTAACACTGAACATGCCACTTTATGACCTCATGCTGCTGCTGCTGTTGCTGGTGCCGTTCCAACCACACTGTTTCATTGTGAACCGCCCTGACCTCAGGCTGTGGCTCCTGCCGCCGTCACCTCCACTTTCTGTCATTGTGCCACTCTGCGGCCTACTCCACACGCCTGATGCCACACGTCTGCTGCCAGTTGCTCCATCTGCCTCCCACCATCTTTACCAGGGACTGGTTTTGCCACCCGCCTCCATACTCTGTCATTGTGCCACTCTCTGACCTCATGCTGCTGCTGCCGTCACCTCCCCACTGTGTCATTGTGCCAATCTGTGATCTCATGCTGCTGCTGTTGCTGCCGTCACCTCCACACTGTGTCATTGTGCCAATCTGTGGGCTCCTGATGTTGCTGCCACCTCCAGATTTTGTCATTGTGCCACTCTATGACCTCATGCTGCTGCTGTGGCTGCCATAATCTCCACACTGTGTCATTGTACCAATTTGTGGGCTCCTAATGTTGCTGCCACCTCCAGATTTTGTCATTGTGCCACTCTTAGACCTCATGCTGCTACTGTTGCTGCCGTCACCTCCACACTGTGTCATTGTGCCAATCTGTGGACTCTATCTATGACCTCATGCTGCTGCTGTTGCTTTCGTCACCTCCACCTTGTATCATTGTGCCAATCTGTGTTCTACTCATGTTGTTGCCACCTCCACACTCTGCCTTTGTGCCACTCTGTGGCCTACTGATGTTGCCACATCCACACTCTGTCATTGGGCCTACTCATGCTGCTGCCAATTGACCACTGTCTCACTGGAACACCCTGTGGTTTCCTAATGCTCTTTCCACCCTCCACCACTCTATGACATTGCCAGTATGTTTGGTTTTCCCTTCTTTTCACCTGTCAGATGGAATGGGAAGGATTGTCTAGCCAAAAGCAGGAGTGAATACAGAACACAGAAGACATGCAAATATTCCATTTAATGGTCATCTCTGTTTTGGATCAACTCCTGTTTGTTTTTGGCTTTAGCAATACTGATGGATTATTGACCAATTGAAAGCGGACACTGATGGATGAAAGGAAGGGTAAAATAATGAAAGACGTCAATGCAAAATCTGCAGACACCCTCTCCACTCATTCGGGGGGGAGCCTCTACATGTATCAGCGTTTAACAGAACAGGTTCTGTCATATTGTGTGGAAGAATCTGGTGACAGTGTAAAGCTCTGGCCTCGTGGAGTGACCCCTGCTGTGATGTCTCCTTACTGTGCTGCGAACTGTGCTGGCTCCAGGAATCTACTATTGTGTTCTTTGACGCTATTGTAGGATCTTAGCCCTCAGCTCATTTCTTTCCAGCTGGCGCTGACATGACTTTGTCACTCTGCATTTCCACTTCAGTTTTTTTGGTCAGTTTTGCCCCCCCGTAAATAAATTCGGGTCGAAACAAATTTTGATGGAAAATTCAGCGAACTTGGCAAATCGAATTTTTGAGAAATTCGCCCACCTCTATTTGTGAGCCCTATAACAAATAAAAAGGTTCCTGGAGAACCCTTTTAATTTTCAATGATATTCAAATTTTTTTTTAGATGTACTAGTATATACTACATGTGTATACACTATGGGCGACATGTCAGAAAAGAGGTGCCGCCATGCCAGTTTTAAGGCGTATTAAATGAGTGCATAGTGCGTCCGAATGTATGAACTTGTCATATGTGGCTTCATAAATCTGGCGTGTGGTATGCCTTGCATAGCATAGCATATCTTAAGAGTATAATTTAACTGCATAGCATAACTTAGGCGCATAGCTAGCATATCTTAGGTGCATTCAATTGTGTCATGCCTTGGGAAAACTGGGCACAGTTTTGGTGTACGACTGTTCATACATACAGTTGAAACCAGAAGTTTACATACAATATGTAAAAAGACTAGAGATGGGCGAATTTCTCCAAAATTTGTATCGCTCACTTCGCCGAATTTCCCGACAAAAATAACTTCGGTCCGAATTACTTCGGGACGAATCACGTTAAAAAACAGCTATTTCCAGGCTGCACAGAGCCTGCAGGGTGCTGTAGAACGTTGTGCCATGCTTAAATATGCAGAGGGAGCTTGGTTTGGTCTTCATACAATGTTGTGTTTTAGTATGACACGCAGATGACTGCTGCTGCTCTTAGAATCGCTTCACTATAAAATTCCCTGGGCACTTAAGAGGGCAAAACTGACCAAAAAACTGAAGCGGAAATGTTGCCTGATAAAGTCATGCCAGCGAAAGCTGGAAAAAAACAAGCTGAGAGCTCAGGTGGCAACATTGGACAGAGTGGGGAAAGGTAAACGGCGCCCCAACCACAGCAAAAGGACAGACAGTGGTAAAATGACATTTGGAGGTGGCAAAAAAACGGAAATGGGCCCACAGAGTGGCACAATGACACAGTGCTAGGTCACGGCAGCAGCCACAGCACCCGCATGAGGTCAGATAGTGGCAAAATTTACATTCTGGAGGGGGAAAAAAAACGGGAAAAGGGGCCATAGAGGGCCCCAATGAAAAAAGGGGGGAAGGGGTGACGCAGCGGCGAAATGGGGTCAGACAGGGGCCCCACAATGACATTTGGGGTGGAAAAAACTGTAGTGGGCCACGGGAGGGGCAAAAATGACAGAGTGGGGGGGACGGCGGCCACCCAGCATGAGGTCGAGAGTGGAAACAATGAATTTGAAGGGGGAAAAAAACAGGGGGTAGGCCACAGAGTGGCAAAAGGGACACAGGGGGAAGGTCAGGGCCAGCCGCAGCATGGGGGTCAGATAGTGGATAATGACTTCCCTGGAGGTGGAAAAAACAGGTTTGGGCCCACAGAGTGGAACAATACAGAGAGTGGAGGTGACGGGGGCGGGGGCAACAGCAAAAAGGTTTCAGAGAGTGGCACAATGCACAGTGGGGAAGTCTTTGGCCCCAGCAACAGCAGCACAGCTTTGGGGCCCATAAAGTGGCACAAAAACAGAGTGTGGAGGTGACGGGGGCAGCGGGATGAGATCAGAGAGAAAGAAACAATGACATTTGGGGGTTGGCAAAACTGGAGTACCACAAAGTGGCAAAAAGACACAGTGTGGTTTGTCACGCCCAAAAGAAAACCGCACAGCACATGATTTATAAATTTGGCAAAATTTGGACGAGTGGGGGGGGGTGGGGGGCAATCCAGCCCCGGTAAAGTTTGGTTGGGGGCCGATGGAGAGACTGTCAGCAGATGTTTTTGGCATCAGGCGGGTTTGGGGGCACAAAAATAGGGGGTGGGGGAGGAAATTTAAACCAGACTCATTTCTCACCTTTTGGGTGAGGCGTCTGGCTGAATTAGTTTTAAGGGCCTAAGGCATTGGTGTGGGGGAAAACCCTCCCCGATCCAGCCTTTTTTCATCTGACAAAGGTAAAGTTTTCCCAACTTTTCCCCGTGGCCCAAGGGGTTTTTCCCCTTGGGGTA
>JAODAL010056615.1:0-23180 GCA_025379985.1 Phyllomedusa bahiana | reverse complement strand
ACACTGGGGGGTGTAGTTGTTGGGGATGCGGGAAACACTGTGGGGTAGTAGTTTTGGGGATGCAAAAACATGTGGGTGTAGTAGCTGTTGGGGATGCAGGAACACTGTGGGTGTAGTAGTTGTGAGGGATGCAGAGATGACTTTGTTATTAGGGGAACAGACATGGCAATCTGTCACAAAGACTGGAATCATCGATATGTATGTTGTCTTCCAGGTGCTTGAGTTCAACATATAGCGGATCGGGTTGACAGATTACTGGTGAGAATCCAGCCATCATGGTGCTCATTGGCTCCAATTTAAAAATTAGAGGTAGGTAGAGCATCCTTTTAAAAATGTTTCGGGGGGCTTGGCCCCAAAACCTTTAAAAGGTTTAAAAAAACCTCCAATATAGTGTTTTCGGAAATACTACTTGTATCAAATGTCATGGAAGAGAGGAAATGAGAGATTAGGGAGGTGACTAAGTGGCTCAAAATAGGTGTAGTTGGTTTTTGGGAGAACTGGGCTATAGCCTTTATGGTAGGGATGGGCTGCACCTAAATGGGGATGGTACAGCTGTATTGGGGAACAAAATGGCTAGGAGTTAGAGGAGTATTTAAACTAGGGACTGGGGGGAGGACAACTACACATTTTGTGGGAAAGGTGAAGAGGGAGAGTTTGGGAATTAGAAATTAATGGGGGGTGGGTAAAAGGGAAAAGGGGTGTAATGAAGTTGATTTTTCCCATTTTACCACAGAAAAAGTTACGTTAAAGTGGTTGTATCATTTCTTTAATGGTCTTCAGAATAAGGGGACAGTGAAAACAGAAAATTTGCAATTGGATGTAATTGCAAAGCGTCTTGTTTTCCCAAAGGATCCCTGATCTTCATTTTCTGTAAACCAGTTCCCCGTGCCGGTCGGATCCCACCTCCTTTCTGTCATTGGCTCCGGCTCTACTAATTTCATTCTGTCGGGCCCCCCCGGTGTTTTCATGGGGGTGAGATTTCCCGCCTCCTCATCAAAGTAGGGCCGGGGACAATTTACTCTGCCAGCCAGAGAAACAAGAGGCCTACACTTTCTTTACAATCAGGGGAAAAAGCAGAATTGTGCGCGGGTTCCTAATGCAAAATAGAAGGGCATTAGGCTGCCCCTCTCACTAAAAGTAAGGGACCGACAGCAATTTCACTCTGCACAGCCAGAAGAAAAACAATATTTACTGCAGGGTTCTCAATCAGAAAACAGCAGAATTGTGCCTCGATGCCTAAATGCTCCTGCGTGTAAACATAGAAGGGATATCTGTTTTTGTTCTGGAGGAGTTCATGAAGATGGGATTCAATTGTAAAAAAACCTCCAGCTGTGAGCGGAATAGAGATCAGTGTATAAGATTGTCTATACTTACTGCTCGCCTGTGGTATGTAACCACACTTACAACATAAGCCTGCACTGGGAGAACCCCAGCGACCCGCGCACTGGGGGGGGGGTACTCGGGAGCGAGCATTAACAGTGAAGGGGGGGGGGATGATGTCATCCCCCTTCAGTTAAGAAACACCCAGATGGGACAGGAAGAAACGCCCCTGAATTTGTAGAGGTGAGAAGCTGAGAGCACAATGAAACACACGAACTGCAGAAGCGATACATCCCCTTTAAAGATATGCCATGTGTGAGGGAGTGGGAGTCAGAAGTCGAAGTTAGGGAATTGAGGAGTCGGAGCTTTGGCTTCCAACTCTACAGACCTGGTTTGAAGCAAGAGTTATGGCTGCTTGGGGCCCTGGGGTGTGGCCATAGCTAAACTAGGACCTTGCAACTGTTATTCTAGATCGTTCTCTCACTTGAGTTCTTAGGAGAGTTCTCATTTGTTCATTGTTTAGCAACCCAACGGTAAAGTCCTGGACTGATGCTAGCTAAATCCAGAGAAAGCTTACATAACTCTTCCCCCTGAGTCTAAGAAAGAACCAGTAGGCCAGAGATGTCTAAGAAAAGGGACAAACTCACAATATCTGGAATGGCGTCCTATAAAATGGAAGTACATGAGGAGGAAGCAAGTGGAGCTTAAATCCCCAAAGCCAGTTGAGACCTAGCTCAAACCACTAGCCTTGAAGACGTTTCCAGATCACTTGGGGTGAGTAAGTTAGTTCATGTGGAGACTTAGCTAATAGTCTGGATCCTAAAAATTGGGCTCATTCTTGCTACAGGCTTCCCGTGTGGACTGCAATGTTTTTCCTGAAAAGCCTTATTCTAGGGTATAACAACTAGCATGGAGTAAAGTAGTTATGTATTTCACTATTACCACTTTGCCTTCTGTCTCTTATTCTGCTACCAACATCAAGGACACCTCAGCGGGGGATTTCAATGGGGTCATGTGTAGTAGAGAAGATAGGAAAAGGGCAGATCAGAGGAAGGATTGTTTAGGGTGGAAGGGGAGAGATTCATTGTCACGGGTGATTCTGGACCTGGGGTTAACGGATTGCTGGAGACAGGGAAACCCGGAGGGAAGGGAATTCACCTTCTATTCAAATCCGCAGAATTCCTGGTAAAGAATAGACTACTTCTTGAATGATAAAACGATGGGTAAATGGGTAGACTCTAGTATTCTAGATATTGTAATCTCTGACCACGCCCCAATTATGCTCACACTCCAGGATACTTTCCCTAAGGGTACCGATATACTCTAGAGACTTCCACAATTCTTCCTAAAGGAGGAGGGTTGATATGAGCTGGTGAAAAGCTGGTGGAAAGAGTTTTGTGAAACTAATGCGGGACATAGGGATAACCCTTTCTTATTTTGGGACACAGCAAAGGCATTCCTGAGGGGGAAGATAATAGCTTACACAGCTCATATCAAAAAGCAGACCAGGGAATGGTTCCAGACGATGACCTCGCGGTTGCGGGACAGTTACACGGCTCTTCTAGGCTCTTTGAAAGAGGAGGATAAACGCAGGTGGATACAGGCGAAGCAGGAGTTTGAGGGATGGCAGGAAAAATTGGACAAAATATACAGTGATCGACAAACCGTTACTTTCTTTAAATCTGGTAACAAATCAGGAAAACTTTTAGCAAACATGGCCAAAGAAAAAAGGAAAGCAACTATAATTCATGTGATCAAGGACTGCAGGGGGACATGACATACAGACCCAAAACAAATAAATACAATGTTTAAGGAGTATTATGAGGAGCTTTATAGGGAGGGTCACCCAGTATCAGATCAGGCCCAAACAAGCTTTTTAGATAAGTTAAAATAGCCGGCATTGTCGGAGGAGAACTTGGGCTACCTTAATGCGTCCATAGCGTTGGAGGAGGTGATGTGCACGATTAAAGGTATCCCAAGTAGTAAAGCACCGGGCCCGGACGGCATTACGGGGGGCTTTTACAAACTTTTAGGCCACGATATAGGAGAGTTACTTATCCAGGTGTTTGAGGAGATCCTAGATAAGAAGAGGGTGATGTCTTCGTCCAACACAGCACATATTAGGATGCTACACAAGGAGGGGAAGATCCCGGATTGTCCTAGCTCATATAGGCCGATTTCATTAATCAATGTCGATATTAAAATATTTTCCAAATTAATGGCAAACAGACTAGCAGCGGTGTTGCCCAAATTAGTGGGTCTCAATGAAAATGGATTTATAAAAGGAAAGGTCGGGTATGGTAAATATCACAACAGTTTTAGCGGTTCTGGATAGTTTGGAGGGAAAGGAAGACAATCAAGGATGCCCAGCGCTTTTCGCCGTGGACGCCAAAAAGACGTTTCACAACGTGAAATGGTCTTGGCTATATAAGGTCATGGCCAAAATGAACATATAAGGGAACTTTAGGGCTTTTACTGAAGCCATATATGACCAACCGATGGCAAGAGTAAGCACTCCTGGTTTTCTTTCAGATCCTATTCGACTACAGAAAGGGACACGGCAGGGATGCCCGCTTTCCCCATTACTATTTAATATTGCACTGGAACCAGTCATTAGATATTTAGTCTCTTCCGATATCTTTGAGGGAATAAAAGTGGGCAGAGAGGAGGTCAAGTTATGCTGCTTTGCAGATGACATGATGCTTTTCTTGAACTCACCAAGAGATCATCTGGGAAAGGTAGTTGCATTTCTGAATCAAGTGGGACCTCTTAGTGGGTACAAAATCAACATATCTAAAAGTCAGCTGCTTTTTTTAGGGGACCATGGAGGAGGGGAACAGTTAAGAGAGGAGGTTCAGGTGGTCTCTTCCTCCTTGACATATTTGGGGATAAGAATAGGAAGAAAGAACTCTTATGTATATCAACTGAACTCTAGGCCCTTGATAGAGAAAATACTAGGAGAGTTGAAAAGGTGGAGTGCATTGCCATTATCATTATTTGGTAGGGCGCAGCTGATAAAAATGATAAGCTTTGCTCGCTTATTATATCCCTTGCAAAATTTGCCCATTCTTCTGAAACATTCGGATGTAAACAGGTTACAATCCGCATTTGTAAAATTTTTGTGGAATTCCAAGAGGCCTAGGATTTCCTATTAAAAGCTTAGTTTATCCAAGTTGGACGGGGGTTTGAACCTACCCAACATTAGAATGTATAATTTAGCGGCGTTGGTGCGCCATGTGAGGGACTGGCTAAACGAGAGCAATAGTTTCTCTAACTTACACCTTGAACAGCGGCTGGCTAGCCCGGAGAACCTGGTTGCGCTCTTACATACAGCAGTTAGAGATCTTCCTCCGCAAGTTAAACGGAGTGTGGTTCTCAGAGACACTATTGCCACATGGAAGCATGTCAGGAAGCTGTTCACTTTGCCGGTGCATCTTTCAAAATATGATCCCATCTGGGAATTGCCCACATTTCCGGCAGGAAGGGAAAATAAGTTTTTCGAAGAATGGAGAAGTAAAAATATAAGATCTATAGGAGATCTAATCAATGAGCAGGATAATAGGTTCATGACATGGCAAGAAATGAAAGAGAAGTTCGGTTTCAGGGAGGGACAAGTCTTCCAAGTCTGGCAAGTGATGGCATTTTGTAAGTCTAAGATTAAAAATTTAGCGGCAGCAGAGACGCCAGGCATATTTGATGATTTGGTAAAGGGTCAGGATCGCTGTGGTTCCTTGTCCATGATTTACAGGAGATGTGACAGAGTGCTAGCACCAATTAAGGAATCCTGTTTTCGTTCGTGAGAAAGGGAGTTGAGAGACCCAGAGATTCAGCAAAAAATCAGAGAAGGTTGGGGGAAAATTAGAGCTTCTAGTATTAACGAAAACTGGAGGGAAATGTTCTTCCGCTTGGCTCACAAAGCCACTTACGCGTTTAATCTTCCGTTAAGAAATGCCCCTGCGCACTATCTCAGGGAAATGTCCCAAATGTAAGCTACAGAAGGCCAGACCTGTTACATGGCATATGGCATTGCCCGAAGCTAAAGAAATATTGGGATGAAATTCTGTTGCTGATTAGAAAAGGTGTGGAATGTGGAGGTGCGGAGTGATCCTATAGCACGATTTTCCATTATATTCCTTGTAAGGGACAACAGGACGGGAGAGACTCCTGCCTTATTAAATCACAAGGGGGTACACACGTTATTACTGGCTGCTAAGAAGTGTATCCTAAGACATTGGTTGAAGGAGAGTGTCCCGACAAAGGATGAAGCTATCCTATTGATCAAGCGTTTGCTAACCATAGATAGGATTGAGGCGGAAACAAATAAGAACTCTTTATGTGAGAGGTTCTTTAAAAAATGGAAGAGTTTTATAGTTAAAACTTTTTCAGATGAAGAGGTAGTGGCGCTGATGGATCACTTTCGCACTTCTCATTATTACCTCAGGGAAAAAATTGGCTGGATCCTTGGGCAGACTAGAGGTAGGAGATGATATGTGACTAGGGAACGTATAGGTTGTCTAAGAAAGGTTACAAGGGAGGAATTCCCGCACTGGGTAGGTGATCTTATTAGAATATTCCTTGAAGAGGAAAAAGTGGTTTCCCAATATTTTTGGTGACAATATTTTCCATTTCCGGGTTGGCTGGTGGGGGAGGGGCTTTATAGGGATTGTTTAATATTGGCTCGGTTTATTTTTATGGATGTTAATATAATTAAATGGAGAAGTGTAAGTGTTAAAGGAGCATTTAACTGTTACATATTGAAGTATTATCTGTATTTTGCGATGTGATTGTTTGTAAAGGATGACATTTTTCTTCTCAATAAAAAAAGGACACCTCAACTACCATCAGGTTAAGGAGGCTTATAACACTACCATTTGTCCCAGGGGAACACTGGAGGAACACCACCTACTTCTATACAATCAGACCCCTTCTTCACTGTGATGTTCTCAGATGGCATAAGAGGTTTGAGGGAGACTTTGCAAGATAAACGGGAGAGTGTATACATACATGTGAGGTTTGGGTGAGAGCCATCATGACAACTGCAACTTTGCTACTAACCCTATCCTGTCCTCTGCCACCTCTAGGTTACCAGTCAACATACAGGAACCATGTGGGGTGTAGTACGTGTGAGGGATGCCAGTACACTGTGGAGTGTAGCAATTGCTCGGGATGAAGAAACAATGTGGGTGTAGTAGTTGTGAGTGATGCAGGAACACTGTGGGTGTAGTAGTTGTGAGCGATACAGGAACACTGTGGGGTGTAGTAGTTGTGAGGGATGCAGGAACACTGTGGGGTGTAGTAGTTGTGAGGGATGCAGGAACACTGTGGGTGTAGTAGTTGTGAGGGATGCAGGAACACTGTGGGTGTAGTAGTTGTGAGGGATGCAGGAACACTGTGGGTGTAGTAGTTGTGAGATATGCAAGAACACTGTGGGTGTAGTAGTTGTGAGATATGCAAGAACACTGTGGGTGTAGTAGTTGTGAGGGATGTGGTGGATAGAAGCAGAAACAAACAAGACGTGCAGGAAAAGGTCTCAGTGTGTAGGGTATATAAAGTGGCGCTCGGTTGTGGAATCGCCTGCTATACTATATTAATATGAAACAGTTGGGACTTCCAGTTCCGGTGCGTCCATGAGTGGTAGCAGTGAGTAGGAGCTAATGCCCCGCTCTGCTAATTACCGCTACTCCCCGCTCCTTAACAGCATATAGAACAGCACTTTTAAGTGCCCAGAACAGCGCGACCGTTCTGATACTCGGAATGGAGCTTTCGGAGCAGTGGGGTGCCCAACTGCAGAGGCAGCAGCTATATATTATAACAGCCGAACAGGGCAAGATGGTGCCCGACCCGCCGCGCTCCACTAGAAGTGGACATGTGATTGCAGCCGTGGCAGCAGCAAACCAGAGCCATGGTGGAGGAACAATTACATGGGGAGTAGATAGATATGGACGCTCAGTCCCTGTTTCTGGAAGCCGCAGATGTGACTCACCCAGGGTCCCAAACACAACCACCAGAGGAGGCACATAGTGAGATGGCCCCCCCAGGCCAAGCTCCACTGAAAGGCTCCTCTCACATACCAGATCCGACAGGGCACTTGCCCAATCACCTACAAGAGTTAAATACCTATCCTAGCGATATGCAGATGGTTGGGAATGTCAGGTCACCACAACAAGATGCTTTGAGCTCCCAACAGTGTATTTCGGAACTAGAGGAAGAAGATGAGGAAAAAATTCCAGGACTAGCTACTTCTTGCAAAGCAATGGCAGTAGAAGTGGCTAAATTATTGGCACCAGAAATTATGGCCTTCCTAGAGGTCGCTGTGATGGCATCGGTGTCAGCTGCAGTGACTGCAGCACTATCTGCCATACGTTCAGATGTGACAAACAGGCCAAATTTCTGAGCTGGAAGACAGAGTGAGCAGAGTAGAAGATGATATACTGGGGGTACGGAGCTCTATGGAGAGGTTACTTAAGAGAAATGACTATTTAGATAAAGTGGAAGATCTCAAAAATAGATCACGCAGAAACAATATAAGAATTATTGGCTTAAGTGAAGATATTCAGCAGAATAAGCTTCCCAAAATCTGCTGGGAGGAGATTCCCAAAATCCTTGGTTTGAATGGTCCTCTGAAACTGGAGAGAGATCATCGGGTGGGACCCCCATGCATATTGTCGAAAGAAGACAAAGTCATGTCACCTAGGCCGGTGATAGTCAAATACTTGGATTATGCAGAAAAAACGTCCCTCTTGCAGGCATATTGATCTAAAAAGAATATGATTGTCTACAAGGGACAAAAATTACTCCTGTTCGCGGCCTACTCGGCTGAAGTTTCAAGGAAACGGAGGATGTTTTCAGCGGTCTGCTCTACTCTTGTTAAAAGACCGATACGTTTTAATCTACAGTTTCCTGCGATCCTGAAAATTTTTCCAGAAAAAGACGCCCCAGTGTTCTGCCACTCCCCAGAGGAGGCAGAATATTTGTTGGAGGATTTAAAGGACACCGTGGAGATCAGATCAACAAGAGCCCACAAGGGTGAACGCCATCAAAAAGGAACTCCGATCATAGACCAGGGGGAGCCAGATCTCCAGAAACACGGGAGACATGACATCTTTGGGAAGACTCCGGACGCCGAGGAAGAGATGAGTGAAATTACCAACAATGATGCCAAAATGTTTTTACTGAGGGACAAATTGTTTACACAGTAGCAGCATGTGGGAGGCCTCAAAGTTACAAAGTTATAGATAAGGGAGGGGTCATCCATAGGTTGAAACACATTCAGACAAGTTTTCTGTATAACTAGAAGGGAGATAACACAAGGGAGCAAGAATTAGGAGTCTAAACTGGTGAGGAAAGAGGATTTCACCTCACATGGAAATGTACGAAAAAAGAGAAGTCTACAGAAGACAGAAAGAAAACTCAAAAATCTAGGTCGTACTTTCTAGCCTTGTGTACTAGCGTGTCGAAATCTCTAGATACAGGTTGACACTATGAAGATAGTATCATGGAATGTCAAAGGGTTGCATTCACCCCAAAAAAGAATGCTTATTCTAAGACACTTGAAGAGGATAAGGGTAGATATCGCTCTACTACAGGAGACACATCTAGAAGAGAGGGACTTTGTACGCCTTAAAAAGTTATGGGTAGGGGAAGTGAAAGGTTCAACAGCAGTTAAAGGAAAAGCAGAAGTCATAGTCCTGATACATAAAAATTTCCCATGTAAAATTATTAAAATAGAAACCAACATGGAGGGTAGATATATAAATCTAAAAGTTGAAACTCCAGCGGGAATATTCAATTTGATTAATCTGTATGCCCCAAACAAACCAGATGAAATTTTTTTTCATGACCAGGAGGAAAAAATCATACAGGCAGGGGAGTGCTAATTGGAAGAGATTTCAATTGTGTAATAAACGACCAGGGAGATAGGAAGAGAGCGGACACGTCTAAAGCATTAGGATAGAAGGGTAAAAGCCTATTTTGTCTGTGTGACAACGTGGGCCTTGTGGATACTTGGAGATCCAGGAATCCTGCAGAAAGGGATTGTACTCATTACCCCCACGCTCATGGCTCATGGTCTAAATTTGATTACTTTCTAGCTAATTCCGGGTTACTAGGGATGGTGGCTTCAGTTGATATTATCGAGATGGTAATTTTGGACCACTCTCCGATTGTTATCGAACTTAGAGAAACATTCCCCAGGGGTACTAATATTATTTGGAGACTCCCCAGTTCCCTTCTGGGAGATGACCAGTTCAAAGATTTATTAGTACAATGGGGGAAAGAGTATGAGAAAGATAATGAGTCCCATAAAATCTCCCCTAGGTTGTTTTGGGATGCGGGAAAGGTCGTATTTCAGGGAAGAATCATGGCAGATATGGCAGCAAAAAAAAAAAGAACCTTTAGGCAGCTTTTCAGGAAAGCCACCGAGGAATTAAGGGCTTAGTATATGTCATTTCTATTGAATCCCTCTGAGGAAAATAAAAAGAAATGGGTGTTCTACAAGGAAATATTTGAACTACAACAAAAAAGGATAGAGTCATTGCATCATGATCAATTTAAAGTATCCATGTTCAAATTTGGGAACAAATCGCGAAAGTTACTTGCGGGCCTGGTTAAGGGAAGTAGAGGGTCGACCAATATTTTAGGCCTAAAAATAGCTCCGGAAAAGTTGATAAAGAACCTAAGAAGATCAATGAGATTTTGAGAGAATATTATAAGAAGCTGTATACCCAAGCAGATTATGACATTACAAAAGGCCAGAAATTCCTATGGGATATCCCTTTAAGTATAATATCGGAACAGGACAGGCCTGTATTGAATGCAGAGGTTGAGGAAGAAGAGCTGATGGAAGTAATTGACAAACTTCCATCTAATAAGACTCCAGGCCCAGATGGCCTGCCAGGAGAATTATACAAAATTATTAAAGGAGATTTAACACCAACATTGAGGCAGGTATTTGGGGATATCATTAATAAAAAGACAATGTTACATTCTGGAAACACAGCTTATATAAAGGTGTTACACAAAAAAAGGGAAAGATCCAACTAAACCCAAATCTTATTGTCCAATCTCCCTAATAAATCAGGACATCAAAATATTTTCTAAAGTAATGGCCAATAGGCTAGCGGGGATATTGCCAAAAATCATAGGGGAACACCAAATGGTTTTCATCCAGAGTAGATCAGGAGTCAAGATTATCAGAACTGTTTTGGCAACGTTAGCAGCAGTGGAAAGGAGAAAATTAGGTAAAAATGTACCAGCATTATTGGCAATCGATGCGGAAAAAGTGTTCGATAACGTGAATTGAATTGGCTTAACTTAGTGTTAGATAAGATAGGGATCACAGGTCTCTTTCGAGATTATCTTGACGCAATGTATAAAACTCCCCAGGGTAAGGTGAACACCCCAGGTTTTTTATCCTCCCCTATCTTTCTCCAGAAAGGTACAAGACAAGGCTGCCCCTTGTTGCATCTGTTATTTAATTTGGCCTTAGAGCCGTTAGAGATATACTTAATCAGGTCGCATCTATTTCAGGGGATACGTTGGGTAAAACGGAAATGAAACTCGTCTGCTTTGCAGACGATATGCTGTTATTCTTGGATGAACCTAGAGGTCAATTTGAAAGGATCCTAGGAGCGCTGGAGGAAATTGGGGCCTTCTCCAGTTTTAAGATAAATAGGGAGAAATAGCAACTATTGCAATTAGGTAGTGGGGGTGCTATTGGACAACAGGAGATGAGAGTTGAGGTGGTCCAATCACATCTGACATATTTAGGAATTAAAATAGGTTATCAGTCGGCTATGACGTATCATCTTAATTATTCTCCGTTGATCACGAAAATAAGGACTGAACTGGAAAAATGGAAGGATTTACCCCTGTCCATAATGGGTCGAGTGCGGCTCATTAAAATGATTACAGATACAAGACTCTTGTATCTGCTACAAAATATCCCAGTTTTATTAAAGCACAAGGATATAAACACCTTGTGTACAGCTTTTATTAGATTTATATGGCAAGGGAAACAGCCAAGGATAGGGATTAGGAAATTAATGATGGGAAAGGGGCAAGAGGAAGCACAACTTCCAGATATCAGGCTATATAATTTAGCGGCAATGTGGAGACATATCAGGGACTGGATCAAGGGTACAAATTCTCTCTCTAATTTGGAAGTGGAGATTCAGATAGCGTCTCCATTTTCATTACAAGCTTTAATACATAAGCCTTATAGAATACAACCTCCTGAGATTAAACACCGTATTATACTGAGAGATACCCTCGCAACATGGAGACATACTAGGAAACTTTTCAAAAGACCCATTTTCATATCACAATTCATGCCACTATGGAACCTTCCAACCTTTCGCTCAGGAATGGAGAACAGGTTGTTTCAGAAATGGAAGAATAGGGGCATTATTAAACTAGGTGATATTCTAACGGATGAAAGGGGAACGCTGATGTCATGGGAACAAATTAATGAAAAGTTTGATCTAGGACATCAGCATATATGCAAGTTCGAAATTTCTGCAAAGCTAATGTGTCTAGGCTCCAGTCCTTGGGAGAAACTGAAGATTTTGTAGAGCTATGCAAGGTAGAGGGTTCTAAGAGTTTATTATCGAAGATCTACCACATTCTCCACAAAATAGGTATAGAAGGGGTAGCTTCGGCTATGTTCAAGAGCTGGGAAATTACTCTTCAAGACGATGACATAACACAAAAGATCTTGAGAGGTTTTGATTCAGTAAGAAAAGCCACAACAAATGTACAGTGAAGGGAGACAGTATTCAGAATTGCACACAAGGCCATACACGCCGTCGATATCCTGTACAATAAAAACAAATCCCGATATTGGACTAAATGTCTGAAATGCCATTTCGACATGGCTGACATTCTACAGTGGTGGCCAAAAGTATTGGCAACCCTGCAATTCTGTCAGATAATACTCAGTTTCTTCCTGAAAATGATTGCAATCACAAACTCTTTGGTATTATTATCTTCATTTAATTTGTCTTCAATGGAAAACCACAAAAAGAATTGTCAAAGCCAAATTGGATATAATTCCACACCAAACATAAAAAAAGGGGGTGGACAAAAGTATTGGCACTGTTTGAGAAATCATGTGATGCTTCTCTAATTTGTGTAATTAACAGCACCTGTAACTTACCTGTGGCACCTAACAGGTGTTGGCAATAACTAAATCACACTTGCAGCCAGTTGACATGGATTAAAGTTGACTCAACCTCTGTCCTGTGTCCTTGTGTGACCACATTGAGCATGGAGAAAAGAAAGAAGACCAAAGAACTGTCTGAGGACTTGAGAATCTAAATTGTGAGGAAGCATTAGCAATCTTAAGGCTACAAGTCCATAATAATAATAATTTTTATTTATATAGCACCAACATATTCCGCAGCACTTTACAATTTAGAGGGTGTACATACAGACATTACACATTAAAAGAACTTACAATTGAGACACGAGGTATGAGGACCCTGCTCGCGAGAGCTTACCATCTATTATGGTGTATGGGTGAGACAAAGGGTTAAGAAGTGCAAGGTTTACAATGGTCCAGCCATGTTACATAAATAGGCGGTGGTTTACATAAAAATTGGGTGACCCTGCCACCCTGACAGTACATCTATATACAGATAAGTAGTGCCTGTGAGTGCCCTAGTGTAGGGAGTGACAAATGTGTGTGATAGCAGTTAGGGATCTTGGTAGGCCAGGCTGAGAAGATGTTTTCTCAGGGCCCTCTTAAAACTATGAGAGTTGTGAATGTGCCTGATCGCCTGCGGTAGCATATTCCATAGAACTGGTGCTGCACGTGTGAAATCTTGGAGACGGGCATGGGAGGTTCGAATGATTGAGGAAGGTAGTCTGATATCATCAGCAGAGCGGAGAGCACGGGTAGGGTGGTAGACAGAGATGAGGGAGGAGATGTAGGGAGGGCAACACTGTGGAGAGCTTTATGGGCGAGAGTGGTGAGTTTATGTTGTATTCTCTACTGAATAGGTAGCCAGTGCAGTGACTGACACAGGGTAGAGGAATCAGTATAGCGGCTTGAAACAAAGACAAGCCAGGCTGCTGCATTCAGGACCGATATGAGAGGGGAGAGTTTATAGAGTGGGTGACTGATAAGCATGGAGTTACAGGAGTCAAGACGAGAGTGAATAAGAGCAACAATGAGGGTCTGAGCTGTTTCCACAGTGAGAAAAGTATGGATTCTGGAGATGTTCTTGAGGTGCAGATGACAGGAGCGGGCAAGGGATTGGGTATTAGGGGTGAAGGACAGATTAGAATCTAGTATTGCCCCAAGACAGCGGGCCTGTTGCCTAGGTGTTATGGTGGTGCCACACACTGAGACAGAGATAGCAGGGTAGGGTTGGTTAGAAGATGGTGGAAAGACAAGAAGTTTGGCTTTAGTGAGGTTTAGTTTCAGATGGAGAGAGGACATGATGTCAGAGACAGCGGACAGACAGTTACTGGTGTTTTGTAGCAGGGCAGGAGTGAGATCTCGGGAAGAGGTGTATAATTGGGTGTCATCAGCATAGAGATGGTACTGGAAGCCAAATCTGCTGTTGGTTTGTCCAATGGGGGATGTGTAGAGTGAAAAAAAGGAGAGGACCAAGAACGGACCCCTGAGGAACCCCGACAGCAAGAGGATGAGGAGAGGAGGTAGAACCTGCAAATGAGACACTGAAGGAGCAGTTAGAGAGGTAGGAAGAGAACCAAGAGAGAGCGGTGTCCTGGAGGCCAATGGTGCTGAGCATGGTGAGGAGAAGGTGGTGATCCACAGTATCAAATGCTGCAGAGAGATCCAGGAGAAGCAGCAACGAGTATTTGCCCTGTGATTTGGCAGTGAGGAGATCATTAGAGACTTTAACTAGAACAGTTTCTGTGGAGTGCAGGGTGCGGAAACCGGATTGTAGAGGATCGAAAGGGAGTTAGCAGAGAGATAGCGGATTAAACGGGAGTAGACCAAGCATTCCAGGAGTTTAGAGATGAAGGGCAGGTTAGAGACTGGTCGATAGTTAGCAGCGCAGGATGGGTCCAGAGAGGGCTTTTTAAGTAAAGGGGTTATGATGGCGTGTTTAAACGAGGATGGAAAGATCCCAGTAGAGAGAGAAAGGTTAAAGATTGCGGTAAGGTGAGAGATGATAGCTGGAGAGATAGACTGGACAAGGTGGGATGGAATGGGGTCACTAGAGCAGGTGGTAGGGCGAACAGATGAGAGAAGCCTGGACACTTCTTCTTCTGTCGTTGAGTCAAGGGCTGAGAGCAGACTAGAGGACGTGCCGCAGGGGACGGGATGGGGGTTTCTTGAGGATTGAGATGAGATGTTTTGCCGGACACTGTCTATTTTGTCTTTGAAGTGAGTGGCCAGGTCTTCAGCACAGAGGACAGAGACCGGGGCCTGAGCTTTTGAGCTGAGGAGGGAGTGGAAAGTGTCAAACAGGCGTTTTGGGTTGTTGTGTAGTGTGGAGATGAGGGAGGTGAAATATTTTTGTTTGGCGCAGTGAAGGGCAGTGTGGTAAGTGCTGAGCATGAATTTGTAGTGGAGAAAATCTGCAGGTAGCTTCGACTTTCTCCACAGTCTCTCAGCACACCTGGAACAGCGCTGCAGAAAGTGAGTATGAGGCGTGTGCCATGGCTGTGGGCGTCTGACTCTGGTGGTTCGATGTCTGAGTGGTGCCAACATGTCCAGGGTGGTTGAGAGAGTTTCATTGTACTGCTTGACAGCCAGGTCAGGACAGGAGTCGGAGGAGATTGGAGGCAGTGAGGACTGTATGGTGTCTATGAGTTCCTGAGTGTTCATGGAGCGAATGTTTCTGGATGGGCGATGGGCAGGTGTGTCCAGAGAAGGCTGAGAATTGGTGATAGTGAAGGAGATAAGGTTGTGATCAGAGAGAGCATAAGGAGAATTAGTGAGGTTAGAAATTGATGAGTGACTGCAGAAAACCAGATCAAGAGCGTGTCCATCCTTGTGGGTGGGAGAATCTGTAAATTGCAAGAGGCCAAAGGATGATGTTAGTGAAAGAAACCGAGAGGCAGAAGGAGACATAGGGTTGTCAATGGGAATGTTGAAATCACCCATGATGAGTGTGGGTATTTCAGTGGAGAGGAAGCGTGGGAGCCAGGCGGCAAAATGATCAGAAACTGGGCGGGGGTGAGCGGGGGGGGGGGGGGGGGGGTCTGTACACAATGGCGATTCTGAGGGAAAATGGCCGAAAGAGTCTGAGGGTGTGGACCTCAAAGGAGGGGGGAAAGTGAGGGAGGGTGCAGGAGGAATGACCTGGTAGGTGCAGTGTGAAGAAAGAAGTACGCCAACTCCTCCACCCGGCCTGCTCTAAGGTCTGAGGGTATGGGTGAAGTCTAGGCCGCCATAGGTGATAGCAGCAAAGGAAGCGGTGTCTGATTGCTGGAGCCATGTTTCAGTGAGAGCGAGGAGATTCAGGGAGTTAGAGAGGAACAAGTCATGAACAGCAGTGAGTTTGTTACCAACAGATCGGGCATTCCACAGAGCACATGTAAAAGTGGAAGGAAAAGACGTACAGCAAATAGCAAGCAGATTAGCAGGGTTTCTATGGAGGGAGGAGGATGGGTGAGCAGTAAAGGAGGGTGGGCCGGGGTTCGGAGAGATGTTCCCTGCAGCAAGAAGCAGGAGAAAGAAAAGTGACAGCAGATGGTTTAGTGTTGTGTATAAGCAGCGTATGTGCAACATTAGGGAGGCTGGTGGTTTGGGGTAGTTTAAAAGGGAAAGCAGTGTGTGGGATGTATACATAGGTGAGGGGAGGAGAGAGGCGCTGACGTGGATAGCATTTTCATGGGGCGACACTAGGTTGTAAGAAAGGAGGCAGATGGCTACAAGGTACATAGCAAGAGTGAGCATAGTGGATAAGGTGTATGTTATAAGAGACCAGTTACTCACATAACAGGCGATCCTTCAAGCTCCCTTAAGCTCACTTCTGTCCTATTTCTGATGATCATGTATTACTTTCAAATATTTACTTCCAAATATGCACGAGAAATATGCCTCAGAGACCGACGGTCTCAGAGACCTAAGCTGTCTGATTTATACTGAGCCATGTAGAGTTCCTTGCTAGCATCAATTAACCCAGGTGTCGTAAATTGGGGGAGCTACAAATGGCCCAGCAAAGCAGAGACTTCAAGGGGAATATCTGTGCTCCAAAGACCTGAATGTTCCTGTGTCTACCGTGCGCAGTGTCATCAAGAAGTTTAAAGCCCATGGCACTGTGGCTAACCTCCCTAGATGTGGACGGAAAAGAAAAATTGCCGAGAGATTTCAACGCAAGATTGTGCGGATAGTGGATAAAGAACCTCGACTAACATCCAAATAAGTTCAAGCTGCCCTGCAGTCCGAGGGAACAATAGTGTCAACCCGTACTATCCGTCGGTGTCTAAATGAAAAGGGACTGTATGATAGGATACCCAAGAAGACCCCACTTCTTACCCCGAGACATAAAAAAGCCAGGCTGGAGTTTGCCCAAACTTACCTGAGAAAGCCTAAAACCTTTTGGAAGAATGTTCTCTGGTCAGATGAGACAAAAGTAGAGCTTTTTGGGAAAAGGCATCAACATAGAGTTTACAGGAAAAAAAAAGAGGCATTCAAAGAAAAGAACACGGTCCCTACAGTCAAACATGGCGGAGGTTCCCTGATGTTTTGGGGTTGCTTTGCTGCCTCTGGCACTGGACTGCTTGACCGTGTGCATGGCATTATGAAGTCTGAAGACTACCAACAAATTTTGTAGCATAATGTAGAGCCCAGTGTGAGAAAGCTGGGTCTCCCTCAGAGGTCATGGGTCTTCCAGCAGGACAATGACCCAAAACACACTTCAAAAAGCACTAGAAAATGGTTTGAGAGAAAGCACTGGAGACTTCTAAAGTGGCAGCAATGAGTCCAGACCTGAATCCCATAGAACACCTGTGGTGAGATCTTAAGATGGCCGTTTGGAGAAGGCGCCTTCAAATCTCAGTGACCTGGAGCAGTTTGCCAAAGAAGAATGGTCTGAAATTCCAGCAGAGTATTGTAAGAAACTCATTGATGGTTACCGGAAGCGGTTGTTCGCAGTTATTTTGGCTAAAGATTGTGCTACCAAGTATTAGGCTGAGGGTACCAATACTTTTGTTCGGCCCATTTTTGAAATTTTGGGTGAAATGATCAATGATTTGATTTTTGTCTCATTCTGTTTTGTGTTTTTTCATTGCAAGCAAAATAAATTATTAATACCAAAGAATTTGTGATTGCAATCATTTTCAGGAAGAAACTGAGTATTATCTGACAGAATTGCAGGGGTGCCTATACTTTTGGTCACCACTCTACACTGTCTCTGGTTGTGTCCTGAGATTGAAAAAGTATGGAGAAAAATACAGTGAAAGAGATATGGAACTTAGCTATACCTTTGACACCACAGAGTTGTCTGTTCCACTATACTGTTAAGGAAAATCAAAGAGAAGGCGAGAAGGTGGTTTTGGTGGTGAACAAGGGTGTGCATGTTATGCTATTGGCGGTGAAATGCTGTATTCTGAGGCACTGGATAGAGCCAAAGGTGCCAGAGGCTGCGGAAGTAAAAGACTGTCTCAGGCAGATGTTTTACATAGAAAAGGTGGATGCAGAGAGGGACAAAGACAAGAATGCTAATGCTTTCTTTAGGAAATGGAAAACTTTTATCTGTAACACTTCAGTGACTCTGACATAAAGGAAGTAATGGACCCCTTCAAGTACACGGAATACTATCTAAGAGAAAAATTAAAAGGCACTCTGGGGAACCTAGAGGTTGATACACAGAGTCAATAGAAAGTACACATGTTAGTATTGGGGGTAGTTGGGGTTAGTAGGGTAGTTTACGGGGTGAAATTTTGGAAAATACTCAGAAGAGTTTGTACGGTTTAATACTTTTATTCTTTTTCATAGAATGTTCATATCACATGTAATATTTGCTTTGTCTCCTCTAGAGCATATGTGAAAATTGTTGGTTTATTAGGATATTCGACAATTGTATACCGATTGTATAACCATATGCTTCTGTTAATAAAATATAAAAAAAATAAATAAAAATATGAAACAGTTGTAATTATCAGTTGTTTTGATAAAGTGACATCTAGGATTTCCAAACTTTGCAGCTGTTCACACCTGTTAATCTCCTGCTATCCAAGAGCCATCATCTATTTATATTGCTGCTAACATATCCATATGAGGGCTTGTTTAATGCAGGCTGAGTGGTAATTATTACAAGCTGCAGACTGCCAATCAACTACATGCATCCATGCAAAGAAGCTCTGGGAATTCCCTCCAGAATTTGAATCTGCACAGAGATAATTCATCTATAGGAGGGCGAGTCAGTTGACAGTGACAGCTGAGCTCTCCAGAGAGAAGGCAGGGATTGTATATTCCTGTCACACGTCTAACGAACGCTGTATACACAATTAGCAAAAAGCATGTGTGCATTCAGCTTAGCGGGATGCTGATCCCATGCCCAGCAGTCACTTAATCGTCAGGACTGGGACTACAGGAGTTTCTGGGTCCTAGCAGACTCAGATCAGCTCCACAATCAGTGCTGGGGTCTGTCTTCCCCCTTTAACTAGTAATAACATATCAGCTACAGCAAAAATCTGCAAAAAAAACCCTAAAATGTCTGCAGGGGTCTTTTTCTAACCAGATAGGGGGCACAATCTGTAATATAAAAATAGACACAAAACCAAGATCTTTTTCATGCATACTATGAAAGTAGCGTTCCACGAAGGAGGTTTAATCACTAAGGTTCAGTGAGGTTCCCAGTCATTAACCAAGACAGAACAATGTTAAGATCTCCGGGAGGAATCGCTGATCTCTAGGTAGGGTCAGACGCTGCATAAGCCGGACAGCTGTAGTGCGGCCTCGATGCAGTTAGAACCTCACAGATGCGCTCTCCCCTGTGCGGTTCTCTACTGATTCCCAATGGCCACCCAGTTTTGTAAGCTTTACACCTGCAAAATGACCTGACCAAAGATGAAGGTTAATGAACATCACTTTTTTATTTTCACCTTATAATGATTTTAACCAAGTTGAGTCAGACTGTTCCCCACTTACTACAGCAGAAACACTGCTACCATCTTAAGTAAAAGAATGGAATAAACAACTTTTTCTCTGGAAGGTTTCCCCTTTGCCCCCTTTTATGGGCAGCTGTACCCTGATTTCTTAGTGTAGCTAAAAGCCCATCTCCTCTTTGCTCTACAGAACTCATTACTGATTAGTTAATGAACCAGGATAGGAATTACCTGGAGATGTGAGCGGCTGCTGATCCTCCATCTTGACGTCCTTGTACAGATACTTGTGTAGCTCTAAATACTCCCACTCCTCCATGGAGAAATAGACAGCGACGTCCTGACACCTAAAAGGAACCTGACACACACAATGATACAGTCATTACCCAGACCCCTCCAGTGATGTTACGTGTAAAATTTACCCCAGAAATTCCAGCAGCCTCACCTCTCCAGTCAGCAGCTCAATGATCTTGTTGGTGAGTTCTAGGATCTTCTGCTCATTGATTTCCCCCTGTACCAGGTAGTGAGATGGGGTTCCTGTGATTGGGGCCAGGCAGGACTTACTAGAGGTCTTCTTCACTACTGTGTAATCCTGTTTATGGAGAGATACATTGATAAATATCACTAAAAACATTCCAGAGCCCCTCCCCTCTCCAGTCATATACCTTTGTTATTACCATAGAAAAGAATGATGTAAGTGACATCTCAGAGCCCCCTCCCCTCCAGTCACTATCTGTTATTACCATAGATAAGAATGAGAAATGGGGACATTTATCAGAATCTCTTACCTCTCCAGTAAGCTGGAAGATTATCTCTAGAGTGAGATTTAATATATTCTCCGCCATCTTGTCCTTGTCTCTATTCATTCTTAGCAAATCAATCAGGAAAATTCTCCTATATGCACAATAATAATAGAGCGGCTTCTATCTTGTAGAAACCTGAATGAAAAGAAGATGAGATGATGTAAAAAATACAATTACTGGACATAATAATGGGAAACGGGAGGAGATATGTTCTATTGTGTATGTCAATTCATTCTTGAACCGTTTGACGCAGCAGACGCCTTGTTTAAAACTGTAGGGTGCATTTCTGCTGCAAATACGTTTTGGATGTGTTTTATGCAGTGCTCTTGAATGTGTTTTTCGGATCGAAAATGTA
Organism: Phyllomedusa bahiana; assembly: GCA_025379985.1. Classification (NCBI taxonomy): domain Eukaryota; kingdom Metazoa; phylum Chordata; class Amphibia; order Anura; family Hylidae; genus Phyllomedusa; species Phyllomedusa bahiana. The sequence goes on along the minus strand of JAODAL010056615.1, from coordinate 2,672 downwards.
TACAAAAATGCTGTGTGAACATACCCTTAACTAATCGTACGTGTGTCTCATTAAAGCAATTGTACTTGACTGTTCACAAGAGTCCGTACCATAAGAAGGTATAACTTAACAGTCAATCAACGTTAATACCAGACAGGTAAATACACAGCTCTGATATAACACTAAGACTCAGCTCAATCACATGTTAATAAGATTTCTTCACTTGGCATGAAAATGTTGGTGTGAGATACATCAGTTCTATGATAACTCATACATCCTGTGTCAGCAGCCCCCGTGGTGATCACAAGACCCCGGGACAGGAAGCCTGAAGGGTCTCTGCTGAGCTGGATACATGAGGTCATTGAGCCTCTGTACACAGCGACCGGGGAACAGTAATAACCCGTCCCTGCCTTCTCTCTGGAGACACCACTTGTCACTGACACCCTCCCCCCACCCGACACTACAGCCCCTCCCTGCAGAGTGTGCACCGCCCAGAGGGCTATAGTCACTGGGGGCAGCAAGGGGTAATAATACACACATACCTCCACCTGCAGGACTGAGTCATGTGACTGCTGTGTGCTGCCAGGACCTGTGATGATGTCACATGGAGGGGAGGAGTCATGTGACTGCTGTGTGCTGCCAGGACCTGTGATGATGTCACATGGGGGAGGAGTCAGTCTCAAGATGTAATGTGTAATGTGTATGCAGTGCAGCTGTATCTTCGTGGAGCCTGTCAGGAGGAGAAATATAGGGTCACATGTATGAAAACTGTCTAGGTCTATGACGTTCTTTGTTACCCATAGCAACCAATATGAGCCCATAGCAACTAATCAGAGCCCATAGTAACCAATCCGAGCCCATAGCGACCAATCAGAGCTCCCCTCTCATTTCATATAGTGCTCTAAAAAATTAAAGGAGACCTCTGATTGGTCGCTATGGGCAACAGTGAAAGTCTTAGACCGTTTTCATACATGTTCCCGATAGAGCGAACCTGCCCGTGTCAGGAAGAGAAACATAGGGTGAATCTGTCCCTGCCAGAAGAAGTAACAGTGTAAACTTGCCTCTTCCAGGCGGAGCAGTAAGGGTATGTTCACGCTGTGTAATTGCACTTCAATATGCATGAAATGTGTTCCACAATTACAATTACAGTAATTAATAGCTCTCATAGAGAGTTATGAATTACTTCCGTCTTCTCCGACGCGTAATGAACACTGGGTAAAAGAAGGGACATCACTGCTGGCCAGCACGTACTTCTAAAACACTGGCGTCTAGTGCATAGTTGCCAACTTTTGAAAATGAAAAAGCAGGAGACTTTAGTGGACACGCCCATCTTGTTGGTATGCCAAAGCCCCTTCAAAAAGCCACACCCCCTCCACCTAACTGCATAACGGCTTTGGAAGAAAGCCAGGTAGATGCCCTTATAGCCAGGTAGTAAAACCCCCCATAAGCAGGTAGTGCCCCTTACAGGCAGGTAGATGCCCCCCTTTTAGCCAAGTAGATTGCCCCCTCTGTAGCCAGGTAGGTGCCCCCCCTTTGTTAGCCCGGCAGTGCCCCCATTGTAGCCCGGGAGTGCCCCCCTTGTTGCCAGGTAGTGCCCCCGTTGCAGGGAGGCCCCCTCTGTTTCCAGGTAGATGCCCCTAATTTCCCGGTTGTGCCCCTTTTGCCAGGTAGATGTCCCTCTGTTGCCCGGTAGTGCCCCATTGTTCCAGGATGCCCCCTCTGTTGCCAGGGAGATCCCCCCTCTGTTGCCAGGGAGATGTCCCCCCTGTTCCAGGGGAGATGCCCCCTCTGTTGCCAGGTGGCCCCCCCCTGTTGCCAGGTAGATGTCCCCTTTTTGCCCGGTAAGCCCCCCTTGTTGCCAGGTAAAGGGCCCCCCTTGTTGCCAGGTAGATGCCCCCTTTTTTTTCCAGGTAGTGCCCACCATTGTAGCCAGGTATGCCCCCTCGTTGCCAGGTAGTGCCCCTTGTCCCCAAATGATGTCCCCCATTGTTTTCAGGGAGATTCCCCATTTTTGCCCGGTAGTGCCCCCCTGTTTCCAGGTAGGTTTCCCCTGTTGCCAGGTAGTGCCCCCTTGTTCCAGGGAGTGCCCCCCTTGTTGCCAGGCAAGACCCCCCCATTATAGCTAAAAAAAAAAAAAAATTAAAAAAAAATCCCCTTACCTCACCAGGCTCCCGCAGACGGGCCCCTCGGGACGATTTCCCCAGGGCGCAGGGGGAAGTGAAGCAGCGGCGCATCCCTGCAGCCGCGCGTCACTTTCCCCCCGCGCCGCGACCGTATGTGCGGCGCACCCCACCGGCGCCGTAATACAGGGGGGGGAGGGAGAAAAGGGGGCGACCCCCCCTGCCTCCTCCTTGCACAGCGAGACCCCGGGCGGGTGAAGCGGGGAGCGGCCCGTTACCCGCCTGTAGGAGGGCCCGGCCCCGCCGGGGGTAGCGCACCGGTACTCCGGGGCCGCGGCAATTTTTAAAGGGCCCCCCCGCCTGCTGGCGGCGGGAGGAATGCCAAAACCCCGGGAGGGCGGGAGGGGCCCCAATAGGGGACCCCCCCCCCAAAAACGGGAGAGTTGGCAATGTATGGTTTAGTGGGCGTGCGAGGTATTGCCCAAGACCTGTCTGAACATACCCTAAACGGAACCAAGCCCAGGTGACAGTCATTGGGAGGGGGGGGGGGGGGGGGGGTTTTTGGGGGGTCAG
>JAODAL010056614.1:0-23180 GCA_025379985.1 Phyllomedusa bahiana | reverse complement strand
TTATTACGAAGGGTTTTGGGCTTCAGTCCCGATAGTCCAATCAATGATTTTCTTATTTTTCAGGATATCCATAAATTCATTAGAAAATTGACTCTCAAACGCTTTTTTAATAAAAAGAGACAAAATAAATCAGACTCAGTGTATCCTGCATCTTCCAAATGGGAAATTTTGGCCAAAAAGTGAAACCCCCTTCCAAATTTTATCCCATTTCGGCACAAGGGAATTTTATCCCCGTTTTTTTGGACCTAGTTACTGAGGATTTGCGGAAAATAAAAAAGAAACTACCTTTAAAAAAAATTTGAGTAGAAAAGAGCAAAAAGTTTTGAAAGAATCGTCCAATAATACCGATATAGTGATCCGCAATGCAGACAAGGGGGGGGCAGTTGTTTTACAAGATTTTTCTGTTTATAATCACGAAGCTGAAAGAATATTGAAGGATGAGCACTATTATAAACAAGTATCTCCCGATGTACATGATAAATTGAAAGAAAAATATGTTGATTTTATTAACTCTAGTTTTGAAAAAAATATTATTACTAAAGATGAAAAAAATTTTGACTGTGGACAAACCCTCGACTCCTTTTTTTTACCACTTACCCAAAATTCATAAAGATTCTAATAACCCTCCCGGGCGCCCCATTATTTCCGAGATAAATTCAATTTTAGCTAATTTATCACATTTTATAGATCTACAGTTACAGCCGTTGGTGGAACGGCTCCCCAGTTATTTAAAAGATTCAGATTCCGTTTTAAAAGATTTGGTTAATTTCCCATGGGACGATAATTATTTTTTAGCTTCCATGGACGTAACGGCACTTTATTCTAATATTCGACATGAACTGGGACTTGAAGCCGTTTCCTCTTTTTTAGATAAGGAACCCACTTTTACTGAGGTTTTTAAACAATTTTATTAAAAGGTCTTGAATTGATTTTAAAAAATAATTTTTTTGAATATGGTGGTACCCATTATCACCAGCAGGTGGGGACAGCGAGGGGCCCAATTTTCCCCATCGTGGAAAATTTGTTTTGGCACTTTGGGGAAATCTATCATTAGTGGCCCGAATAATCCATATTTTAACAACATTATTTATTATAAACGTTACATCGACGATTTGGTTTTTATCTGGAAGGGGGATGAAACAACTTTTAATTCATTTCGTGGAACTTTTGAACAATTCTCCTTGGGGCATAAAATTTACCTCTACTCTCCATAAACAAGAGTTAATTTTTCTTGATTTGCATATCTATGTTAACAAGGGTGTACTGGCATCAAAAACTCATTTTAAAAAAGACCGATTCAAATAATTATCTTTTATATAACTCAAACCACCAAAAAAAGGGGGGTAAAAAATTTTTCCCTTCGGTCATATCGCCGGTTAAAAAGAATTGTACCCATGAACAGGTTTTAACCCTTTTTTAAAGCGGATGACTTAACAAAAAAATTTAGAGAAAGACAATACCCCATGACACTTCTAGCGGGGGCGAGAAAAAAGGCTGCCGCCTTCTCTCAGAATCATTATTTATCACCTGGAAATCATCACAAAAAAAAGAACGATTTTAATCTTAGTTTTATTACAACACATTAAAAGTCAATTTGGTGAGGTCCAGGACATTATCGAAAAAACTGGAAAATTTTAAAAGAGTTTCCCGGACTGAAAAGAGCAATTACCCCGCCACATTTTGTATATAGAAAATCTAAAACCTTAAAAAACATCCTGGCCCCTTCCCGATTAAAACAACACGCCAATTTGACATCGGATACTTCTATAACAAATAATATATCTAATATTCCAACAACAAGCAATAAAGATAGGATGAGTGGGGGGTCAGCCCCTTGTAATAATCCTATCTGTAAATGTTGCAAGCAGATTGTTACTAGCTCTTCTTTTAAATCCATATCAACGGGGGAGGTTTTTAAATTGAAAGACAAATTGAGTTGTACCAGTGATTATGTAATTTATGTCATAACTTGCACCTGCGGCGTTCAGTACGTCGGGAAAACCTCTACTAAATTATCCCGACGTTTGGTCAACTGTTATGTTTTCAGAATAAAAACTCATTAAAATTACCCCGACATTTTTTGAAATACCGGTATAGAGGCCCCCATTTCAGTATACAGCCCATAGAAAGAATCAATGAAAATGTAACTGACCGTGCCCAATTTTTGAGTAAGAGAGAGATATATTGGATGTATAAACTGAATAGCCTTAAACCCCATGGGCTTAATGAAAGGGCCATAATGTCCTTTTTTTTTAATTGATTATAGTTCTTTTAGTGATTGAGATATTTTTCAGGTGCCATGTAATATATTTATTATACACTATTTTTATATATTTTTTTCTATATATATTTATATTTTTTAGCTGTTAGCATACTATTAAAATTTATGTTTTTAGTAATTTGTTTGTTCAGGCATACGAAATCGCTGTTTTAATACTCTACATAATCTCATTTCCAGTGTATACGGTCGTTAAAATTGTATTCATGTATTGTTATTCATTGTTGCCATTTATTTCTGTTGTGCAACATCTTTACCTCTGTTACATTTTTTATGAATGAGTGCTTTGTTTACATGTGTAGCCTCACTTCGAAGGTGAGGGTATTTAAATCAGTTGTTTTCAATACTGTGACATATCTGAGGAAGCAAGTCGTACTTGCGAAACGCATCATAGTCTTTTTATGCCCTTTAAAATAAACCACGGTTTATTCTTTATGTTAGCCTAACCGCTCTGTTCTTCTACTTGCGCTCTAGTCCATATATTTATTCCCCCATTTCGGGTCAGTGTATTTGTCCGTAAAATCGGCAATCTCTGTTACCTGAAACATCTCCTGATCACAATGGATGACCTCAGTTGTGACCTCACAATGAAGCCTCGTGACATCACAATGGATGACCTCAGTTGTGACATTACAATCAAAGCTAAAAATGTAGAAGAGAAATTGCACTCTTTCTCTGTGTATAAAAATCACCCTGAGTATGTTAATTTAGAACAAAAGATGGTTAATAATTTGAAGAAAAATGAGTTGGATACAATAAATAAAAAACTCCATAAATTGACTAGGGATAGATTTAGTAAAAATCATCCCCAAACTAAAAATAAATCAAATGTCGATAATAATGTCTACCCAACCGTCAAAATTGAATCCACCATCCAAAGGGAGACTACACACCCTGATAAATGGTTTTTAACCAAAAAAGTAAAATGAAGTGCCCAAAAAAGCATCCCCCTTCTACCCTACAACAAAAATAAATTTAAAAAAGTAAGGTTTAGTTATGGTAAAAAAAGGGGGAAAGATCAAGAAAAAAATGCCCACGTTTTTTTCTAAATTCCCAATTTTAAAATAAAAATCGGGAAAGGAAAAAATAGGGAAACTATAAAAAATCCCCCCCCATAAGATTTACCAAATGAAAAGAATAATGAAAACCCCGGGTTTTTTAAATTTTCCCCAATTTTAGCAAAAAAATCGATGAGGCTTAAAAAAAAAAAATTTTTGAAAATGATCCTGTATCCAAGAATTAGCCAAAATACGTTTTCTCTATACACAAAATTTTTTTAATGAGTAAATTTTTGCCATTCCCGTTGTTTAACAAAAAAAAATATACCTTCACTTTTAAGAAAAAAATTATTTTAAATACCCCCCGGGTATGTGAAATAGTACAATGGATTCATATATTCCCCACTAAGTTCCCCCCGGAAACTCTGCCTCCTAATTTTTAATATACCCTAAGGAAAAACCTTACAAAAATGGATACCTTTTTTAACTAAATCACCCACCTTCCTTTTCCGTACACGGTTGAAAATTTTACCCTCTGGTCTTTTTTGGGGTAAACCCCCCGAAAAAAAAGTATCCCAACATAAGAGGAACCCTCTAAAACCCACAACTTGCGCTTAGACTCTCAACCCCCTATAGCAATTCTAGACAGAAAAAGAAAACAAACATAGAGGAAAGCGAGGAACAGGGAGTAGAAAAGCTTCGGTCGATAAAATCCAAAAAAAAGATAAAAAAACACTAAAAAACAACCTCTAGAGAATTATTAAAAAAAAATCAAAAAAACAAAAAGGAAAAATTTTTTAATTTTCAAAGTAAAAATTATCTGTATGGGAAAACTTTTAAGTAAAGGATTAAATTTTAGTCCAGATAAACACGGATATTTTTTAATTTTTAAAAGACCCCCATAAATTTGTCAGGAACTGACTCTAAAAAGTTTTTTTTAATAAAAAAAACGAAAATACAGCGGAACCCCATAACCACCCCCAATTTGGTAGGTTGGGGAAAAGGAAAAAACAAAACCCAAAAATTTTTTATCCTGTTCACCCCAAGGAATTAATTCCTTTTTTAGGGATTTTTCACCAACGATTTGGGGAAAATAGGTAAAAAATTACCCCAAAAAAACAAATCTCTCTAAAAAGAAAAAAAAGCTCTAAAAAACTTAGCTAGAATCAGTCATTTGTAATAAGGAATGTGATAAGGGGGGTGCTGTTGTGTACAAGATATGAAATTTTACAAAAATGAACACTTAAATCCTCGATACACCTTTTTATTTTGGAAAGGGCGTTGAGTAATAAGATTTTTTGATAAATATAATTTTTTTATCCAAGATAGTTTCAAAAAAGAGTTTATCATTAAAGATAAATTAAATTTTTCCAAATGGTGGGAACCCAACCACCCTTTCTTCTCCATTCCCCAAGGTCCCAAAAAGAATGGGGAGCACCCCCAGGGAGACCCTATATTGGGTTTTATTCTCTCCTCTCTAATTTACCCCTTTCATAGACCCCCAGTTGAACCTTTAGTGGGGGGCCCTTTCCCAGCTTCTGAAGGTTCAGACTCGTCCAAAATGACATGTTTAAAAAATGGGAGGAAAAATTACTCTTTGCCTCCCCAGATTCCCGCATTATACAAAATTTGACATTCTTGGATGAGAATGTAAAAAAGTTTTTTGATTAGAACCTTTTTTTCTGAAAAATTAAAAAAAAATTTTATTAAAAAAGGGGTTTGACTGTTTTTAAAAAAAATTTTTTAATTTTAAAGGTACACACCACCAGCAATTGGCACAGGGTGGGGGCAGAGTTGCCCCCTCGCTGGGCCCAAACTTTTTTTGGGGGGGTTTTAGGAATTTTTTATTTAAGGTCCAATAACCCCTTTTTTTAAGAACACGTTATTATAAAAATTCATTGACGATCTGCTTTTTTTTTGGGATGGGCCCATTGATATTTTAATTTTTTGTTTGTTTTAAAAAAGAATCAGGGGGGATACAATTACCTTACCGTAATAATAGTGAAATGTGTTCTTAAACCTCCACCCGATGTGAAAGAAGGGGTTTTTGGCGTCCCAAAAACGTTTTTTAAAAAAAAAAGATTCCAACAATTTCCCTTTCCTTCAACTCGAATCATAAAGAAAATGGTAAAGAAATTCCCCCTTTTGTCAAAAATCTTGACTAAGAAAAAACTGCAGGGAACAATCATTTGGCACAAAAGCACCTTAACAAGAAGTTTATTAAAAAAATACCCTGTAAAACTTTTTAAGGTGTCTAAAAAAGCCGCATCTTTAAAGCAGGCACAAAATCTTTTCCTAAAAATAAAATACTAAGGAGGGGATTATGGTATGGGTTTATAAAAAAACACAATAGCCCCTATACTGAAATTTGAAAAATTTTTAAAAATCGTTGGGAAATTTTGTTTTTAAGGGATCCCGGGCTAAAAAGTGTTATCCCCAAAAAAACCTCAATTTTTTTACCGTAAGGCAAAAATTTTTAAAAAAAAATTTGGCCCCTCCAGATTGAAACAGCACAAATCCTAGAGCAATGAAAAAAAAAAATTTTTAAATGATAAAAATAAAGGATGATCCCTGGGAAAGCAATTTTTAAGGGGCTGCCGCAGGTAATTTGTAGTAATCTTTTATTTCTACAAATCGGAGAATCTTTCCCCATAAAAGAAGGCTTACGTGTGCGAGTGATTCGTGATATATTTTAAAAAACTTTGAAAGTTTTTTTAAAAAATGTGGGAAACTCCACTAAACTCCGAGACGTGTTGTGAACCCGCTACGATATTCGACATGGTAATGTTTTTACGCCCACCAAGACATATGTTGGAGGCTCAAATCCAGAGAACCCCCATTTTAGCATTCAACCTTTTGAAAAATTTTTGAATATACGGGTCAGCTAAGATGTCATAAGGAAAAGGAATTGGTATATAAATTGGGCCCCCCAAACCGCATGGTTTAAATGAAAACCAAAAGCCCTATTTTTAAACCCCCTTTTTTTCCCTTTTTGCCTGAATATTTACTTATAAGGTATTTTTTTAAACCCCCCACCTTTTATTTTTTTATCTTATATACATATATTTAATAAATTCTTTATTAATTTTAATGTATTTTATTTTAGGGTTTAGCAGATCTGTTTTTAATATTTTTTTTATTTTCATTTTGCCTGTTTTTTTTATATATGTAACATTTTTTTTTTAATGCCATGTGACTTGTTTTAACCCCGTTTTCATCCCCGCTAGGGGATTTAAGGCAGCGGGAACTTTTGATCTATGTTGAGGAAGCGGAGGCAGTCCGTTTAAAAGCGTCAATAGATAAATAAATCCTACTTTGAATAACGGTTTTTGGGTTTAATGCTCCTTCTCCCTTTTGCCTCTAGTCCATTTCCACTCCCCCAAAATTTTTTAGCTGAGCAGCCCCATTTAAACCCGGTGCTTTCAGCGATCCTTGATTAATATTAAAACGGGCGTCCTTTTTGGGTTTCCCGCGGCGGGACAGAGATGGGCATTTTTATCAAGCCACCCCCACAATCTCTACATTGCAAAGCGGCTGTACGTAATTTTTACAGCGGAAAAAAGGGGAGCCCTGACTTTGGTTGACCCGTGTGTGTTTCTCCTGGAACCCCATCCTGCGTTCTTTTTTTGCAGTCCCAGGATCCCTCCTATTTTTAGGAGGAATATACCAATTACAATCAATCCTGATGTGACATCACAATAGATGACCTCATTTGTGACCTCACAATGAAGCCTCTTGTGACATCACAATGGATGACCTCATTTGTGACCTCACAATGAAGCCTCTTGTGACATCACAATTGATGACCTCAGTTGTGACCTCACAATGAAGCCTCTTGTGACATCACAATGGATGACCTCAGTTGTGACCTCACAATGAAGCCTCTTGTGACATCACAATTCATTCACCAATTGTGACCTCACAATCAATCCTGATGTGACATCACAATATATGACCTCCATTGTGACCTCACCATGAAGCCTCTTGTGACATAACAATGGATTGACCTCATTTGTGACCTCACAATGAAGCGTCTTGTGATGTCACAATGGATGACCTCAGTTTTGACCTCACAATGAAGCCTCTTGTGACATCACAATGGGTGACCTCAGTTGTGACCTCACAGTGACGCCTCTTGTGACAGCACAATGGATGAACTCAGGTGTGACCTCACAATGAAGCCTCGTGACATCACAATGGATTCATCAATTGTGACATCACAATCAATCCTGATGTGACATCACAATAGATGACCTCACTTGTGACCTCACCATGAAGCCTCTTGTGACATAACAATGGATGACCTCATTTGTGACCTCACAATGAAGCCTCTTGTGACAGCACAATGATGATCTCATTTGTGATGTCAAACTACTACTATACGAGTGTTTAGTGTTTACATTGACACTTGTTTTGTAACATGTGACTCATTGTTTACTACGTTCCATTAAACCTTGCTTCTGAATTTAAAGCCCCGTTATTTCCTGTTACAATATGTATCTGATGAAGCGGGTTTGTAATCCCGCGAAACGCGTTATACTGGACTAAATAAAAGTTATATTTTCATTTAAAACCTTGCCGAACGCACATCGGATATTTTCCTTGCCAAGCGCTTCTACACACTGCTACACTCCAGCGAGAGGAATCTTCTTTTCCCCGAGCCACTTGTGATTATCATCCGTGGCGTCCTCGTGGCGGCACGGTGGGAGCGATCACGAGCTGCTGCAATATACTAGTTTATGATTCCAAGGCGATTATACGAGCTGTACCGTGACTTGTACAGCTGGAACAGGTGAGCACCTGCCCTTGCGATCATTATATTGTTTTATTTGCCCAGGACCCCAGTTGCGCTTTCTATTGTAGTGCATCTTCTATACTCCGAACCTCTTCCAAGGGACGCCGTAAGGAGAATCGATATCATCACAATGGATGACCTCACAATGAAGCCTCGTGTAACATCACAATAGATGATCTCAGTTGTGACCTCACAATGAAGCCTCTTGCGACATCACAATGGGTTCATAATTTCTGACCTCACAATGAAGTCTCTTGTGACATCACAATGGATGACCTCAGTTGTGACCTCACAATGAGGCCGCTTGTGAAATCACAATGGATAATGTCAGATGTGACCTCACATTGAAGAATCTTGTGACATCACAATGGATAACGTCAGATGTGACCTCACAATGAAGAATCTTGTGCAGGGGCGTAACTACCAGGGTAGCAGGGGTAGCAGTTGCTACGGGGCCCGGGGGGTTGGGGGGGCCCCGCAGCAGCTGCTATCACCTCTGCTACCCCGGTGATGTCGCTCCTGGGCCCACCGGCAGTGAACACAACAGTTCACTGCGGCGGGTGCAGAGCTGCGGGGCGGTCTGTGAGGCAAAGGGGGGGGGGGTCAGGGGCCGCCGCCGGCAGGCTCCGCCCCCTTGCTTCACAGAGGCTATCTTGATTGTATGCACATCCTTGCGACACGCATGCAATTAAGATGAACGGCGGGGCAGGGACAGCTGTGCGCTCCCTGCCCCGTCTGTGCATAGCTCTGCAGGCGGCGTGGCGGAAGCGACGTCATCGCGCCCCCTGCCAAGCTTCCTGTCCTCGGCCCCAAGCCTAAAGCAGCAGGCTTGGGGCCGGAAGGAGACGGAGACACCGGGGGAGCGCGGCCAGGTAAGTAATGAGCTACGGGGAGAGGGGAGAGGGGGGAGAGGGGCTATTACTGGGGGGGTTATTACTGGGGGGGCTATACCTACAAGGGGGCCCTATTACTGGGGGTGGGTCTATACCTACAAGGGGGCCCTATTAAGGGGGGGGGTCTATACCTACAAGGGGGCCCTATTACTGGGGGGGTCTATACTACAAGGGGCCCTATTAATGGGGGGGTCTATTACCTACAAGGGGGTTCTATTATGGGGGGTCTATACCTACAAGGTGGCTCTAATACTGGTGGGGGTCTATACCTACAAGGGGGCTCTATTCAGGGGGGGGGTATACCTACAAGAGGGCCCTATTACTGGGGGGGGGGGTCTATACCTACAAGGGTGCCCTATTACTGGGGGGGCTATACCTACAAGGGGGCTCTATTACTGGGGGGGTCTATACCTACAAGGGGGCTCTATTACTGGGGGGGTCTATACCTACAAGGGGGCCCTATTACTGGGGGGTCTATACCTACAAGGGGGCCATATTACTGGGAGGGCTATACTTACAGGAGGCCATATTACTGGGGGGAACTATACCTACAGGGGCCCTATTACTGGGGGTGGGGAACTATACCTACAGGGGGCACTATTACTGGGGGAGGGCGGACTATACCTACAGGGGGCCCTATTAACTGTGGGGGGGAAACTATACCTACAGGGGGCACTATTACTGGGGAGGGGAAACTATACCTACAGGGGGCACTATTACTGGGGGGGAGAAAATATACCTACAGGGGGCACTATTACTGGGGGGGGAGGAAACTATACCTACAGGAGGCACTATTACTGGGGGGGACTATACCTACAGGGGGCTCTATTAACTGTGGGGGGGAATATGCCTACAGGGGGCCCTAATAACTAAGGGGGGGGGGGAAACTATGCCTACATGGAGCCCTAATAACTAGGGGGGGGGGGAACTATGCCTACAGGGAGCCCTAATAACTAGAGGGGGGGAACTATGCCTACAGGGGGCTCTAATGACTGGGGGGAACTATTTGCCTACAGGGGAGTCCTAATCTACGGGGGGGGGGGGACTATTATGCTTACAACGGGGCCCTAATCTACGGGGGGGGGGACTATTCTGCCTACAAGGGGGCCCTAATCTACGGGGGGGGACTATTCTGCCTCTAAGGGGGCCCTAATCTACGTAGGGGACTATTCTGCCTATAAGGGGGCCCTAATCTACAGAGGGCCCTATTCTATATACAGGGGTGGCCTAAGCTACAGGGGGCCCCCATTCTATCTACATGGGAACCCTAAGCTACCGCCCGGGGGCCCGAAGCTGCCTACGTCTCCCCTAGCTACTGCCCGGTGGGTGCCAAGCTACCGCCCGGGGGCCCCGTTCTACCTACATACCGACTGGGGGTGCCCCATAATTACCAGGGAGTAATTCTTACCATTTGGGCCATTATAAATGGAGAGTTTGTACATGAGGGGAGGAGTCTCAGGTGTTTGTGTTGTAAATTCTACAGGGACGAGTGGTGGACGGAGGAAGTCATCATGGAGGTCTGGACCGAATAGAGAAGAAAAGGGAAAGTGAACGACTCTTCAGACAAGACGTCACCTGTGAGGCCCTAAATGTAAGTAAACTATTTGCAAAGCACCTGTATATCTGGTATCTACCACTATATGGTCACTGTATGGTGGTTATATACAGTCTGCAGAGCATGTGTACACTAGTATATACCACTATATGGTCACTGTATGGTGGTTATATACAGTCTGCAGAGCCTGTGTACACTGGTGTCTACCACTATATGGTCACTGTATGGAGGTTATATACAGTCTGCAGAGCCTGTGTACACTGGTGTCTACCACTATATGGTCATTGTATGGTGGTTATATACAGTCTGCAGAGCCTGTGTACATTGGTGTCTACCACTATATGGTCACTGTATGGTGGTTATATACAGTCTGCAGAGCCTGTGTACACTGGTATATACCACTATATGGTCACTATATGGCGGTACTATTGGTCTTTGTGTACTGATCAGTAATAGTGTAGGGGTATTATTCAGTCACTTTGTGGTCATGTTCTGGCGGTATAATCAGGTTCCTATGTAATAGGGTTATTGGTAATGTTGGTCTTGGTATAGTGGGATTTGTTTGGTAGCAGTATGATGGTGAGATGTATGGTGAGGTATTCACCCCTTGTATTATCTAACAGCATGTCCTGATAAATGTTCGTGATCAGGGAGGTAGGGGGCCCCATCCAAAAGTTCGCTATGGGGCCCAGGCTTCTCTAGTTACGCCCCTGATCTTGTGACATCACAATGGATGACCTCAGCTGTGACCTCACAATGAAGCCTCTTGTGACATAACAATGGATTCATCAATTGTGATATCACAATGGATAACGTCATTTGTGACCTCACAATGAAATCTCTTGTGACATCATAATGGTTGACCTCAGTTGTGACCTCACAATGAAGCCTCTTGTAACATCACAATAGATGACATCAGTTGTGTCCTCACAATGAAGCCTCTTATTACATCAAAATGAATTCATCAATTGGGACATTAAAATGAATCATTTTATGACATCACAATGGATGACATCAGTTGTGACTTCAATGAAGCCTCTTGTCACATCACAAAGGATGACCTCATTTGTGATCTCACAATGAAGCCTTTTGTGGCATCACAATGGATTCATAAATTGAGACCTCACAATGAAGCCTCTTGTAACATCACAATGGATTCTTCAATTGACACCTCACACTGAAGCCTCTTGTGACATCACAAATGATTCATAAATTTTGACCTCACAAATGAAGCCTATTGTGACATCACAATGGATGACGTCAGTTTTAAACTCACAATGAAGCCTCTTGTGATATCACAATGAATGGCAGATAGATAGGTTCTTCCTTCCGATCGATGAGTATTGTCAGTTGAACATAAAGCTGAGGACAAAGAGCGTAGTTGAATTCTTTAAAACACACTAAATAGCGAGGATGATAGGTCAGGTGCTCACCTTTTGCGGCTGTACGAATCCATGGTACAGCTTGCATAAACGTATGTGTGGAATGTCTCGCCAATGTAAAAGGCACAGCTCCAGCACGTTCCCGCTCACAGCTCCACGAGGGATGCCAAGGGTAGAAGATACTGAAGATGTCTGAGAGCTTGATTATGGTATGGTTCCCTTTAGTAAAGGGTCCCTAAGTAAAATGTGCCAGTGTTTGTTTATGATCTGCTGAATTTCCCTGTACTGGGAGTTGTGTGTAGTTATAAAGTTCAAGTTGAATTCAGTGTTTTTTTCTTTATTTTTGGGTATTAAATGCTGTTCCTGGGTGAGGGGACCTGCTTTCTTTTTTGCATCTTTCAATAGTTGAATAGGGTATCCTTTTTGAGTAAATCGCTCAGTCAGTGTTTCTGCTTGTATATTGTATATTGCATTGTCTGTGCAGTTTTTGCGGATTCTGCAGATCATAAACAAACACTGGCACATTTTACTTAGGGACCCTTTACTAAAGGGAACCATACCAGAAAAACCGAAATATATATGCAGAAAGGCAAAAACTTTGAGAAATATCGTAGCACCCTCTTGCCTAAGACAACAAAATCTGTCTGACACATCAGATAAACCAATATATCAACCCCCCCCTGGGTCTTTTGCATGTAAACACCCTAGCTGCAAATGCTGTTCTACAATAATTACCAGCGAGTCCTCTTCCAACTCTACCGGTGAAATCTTTAAAGGAATATCTCGCATGCGCTTCTACGCACGTTATTTACCTTATCACCTGCAAATGCGGAATACAATAGGTGGGGAAAACCACAACCAAACTGTCCCGCAGACTCATCAACCACCGCTATAACATGAAACATAAGCGGATGGTGCACAGCATACCTAGACATCAAGTAGAGGTCCATGGAGAGGAGGAACCGCTCTATAGTATTCAGTCTATAGAACACATACACTCTTCACATCCAGATCGCGTCAAACAGCTTGGATACAGAGAGACATACTGGATGTATAAATTGAATACAGTAAGACCACATGGTCTGAATGAGATATATGAGTCAATCTTAAAATGAAAGAATTTCTAAATGAAGTAATTGCACATAAATATAGCCCTTTTATAAAAAAAAACATACATTTGTTCTCGCTGTTCTTTTATCATGTTTTTAGTTCATTTCATTTTTATTTATTATTATATATTTATTAATATTATATATAATGTAGCATACAGTAGTGTGTGGGAACAATAGCCTTAATAGTGAATATGTTACCTATGTATGCCCGGTATTATCATTTTTTATGCATATCATGTTTTGTGTATTTTTGTATACGTTTATATACTATCTTAAATATGTTGTTTTTAAATATATAGTAAATCTTAAACAATTATATACATACATTTTAGATGTTCTTAGCATATATTTATTATACCTTTGTTTACGAGACATTTCATTCAGCCTCGTTTTAATGTAATTGTTTTCAATTGTTACTCATTTACCCTCGTTTTGAATTTTCTGTGATTGTATATATGTCTGATGTTGTGAGACATGTATCCATCTGAGGAAGCTGATGAGATATTGGCAAAACGCGTCATGTGTATTCAATAAACTTATAGACAGGAAAAAGCTATCGCTCTTGCCTGAATAACTTGGGGCTTCAGCAACACGGTCCTTTGAAAACTGACAGCTCTAATCAAGCTCTCAGACATCTTCAGTATCACAATGAATGGCATCACTTGTGACCTCACAATGAAGCCTCTTGTGACATCACAATGGATGACCTTAGTATTGACCTCACAGTGAAGCCTCTTGTGACATCAAACTGGGTTTATCAATTGTGACCTCACAATGAAGCCTCTTGTGACATCACAATTAATTCAAAAATTGTGACCTCACAATGAAGCCTCATGTGACATCACAATGGATTCATCAATTGTGACCTCACAATGAAACCTCTTGTGTCAACACAATTGAATCATCAGTTGTGGCCTCACAATGAAGCCTCTTTTGACATCACAATTGATGACCCTAGTTGTGACCTCACAATAAAGCCTCTTGTAACATGACAATGGATTCATGAATTGTGGCCTCACAATGAAGCCTCTTTTGACATCACAATGGATTCATCATTTGTGACCTCACAATGAAGTCTCTTGTGATATCACAATGGATTCATCAATTCTGACTTCACAATGACGCTTCTTGTGATATCACAATGGATTCATCAATTGTGACCTCACAATGATGCTTCTTGTGACATCACAATTTATTCATCAATTGTGACCTCACAATGAAGCTTCTTGTGACAGATACCTGAGGTATCCTCAGGTATCTGAGGAAGCGGGTTTGCACCCGTGAAACGCGTAATATGCATCTTTGAATAAATCCCTTAAATTCAACATATGTAAGCCATTGTGCTTATTCTTCACTTAGCGCTTTAGTCCACTATAGATTCCCCAATCTCTAGTTTTAGTAAGTAGACTGTTTTTAAGTTTATTTCCTACGGAGACATCTCCCTATCACAATGGATAACCTCAGTTGTGGCCACACAATGAAGCCTCTTGTGACATCACAATGTATTCAACAATTGTGAGATCACAATCAATCCTCTTCTCACATCACAATGGATGACCTCATTTGTGAACTCACAATAAAGCCTCATGTGACATCCTGATGGATGACCTCATTTGTGACCTCACAATGAAGCCTCTTGTGACATCACAATTGATTACCTCATTTCTAACCTCACAATGAAGCCTCTTGTGACATCACAATGGATGACCTCCGTTGTTACCTCACAATGAAGCTTCTTGTAACATCACAATGGATGACCTCAGTTGTGCATCACTAGTGTTGAGCGATTATTATCGACAAAGTTGAAATCGGCACGGTTTTTATGTTGATCAGATGTTTTCGATCACGTGATAATTTAGGTTAAAATCTGCGCATAATCTATTAATATCGCGCCATTTTCAGCGCTTCCTGTCATTTTGGCGGCCAGCAAAGCAGCTTACAGAATAGAGCAGGGTGAGCTGGGTGTGCGACATCATGAATGGGATGTGTATGGTTGCAATTGGCTGGAAAAATCACATGACCTCGTTTTACATAGAACAGCCCTTCCTGTTCATGATCAGTGTGTGTATGTGTCTCATAAGAGCAGGACGTGTGCTTGGTCTCTCTCAAAACAGCTCAGCGAAACTGTTATATTTGTTCACACAGACATCTATGCTTTTAGCTGTGAACATTAGAACTTAGGTAGATTAGAGATTTGCAGATTTTAGTTAGGTTGAGAATTTTAAAGGAGCATCTAGCGCTGTACAGCCGCAGGGGAGGGGGGGGGCGGGGGCTGCGGGCGAACACAGACAGACAGACAGGCTCTTTAAAGGAGAGTGGATATTGTGCAGCCCAGACTGTGTTTAGAGTTTAGACCCTGCATTGCAATGGGTTTTTGTTAACAGTTTTTGGCCAGTTTTTTGGTGAAATATAACTTGTATGTTGTGCAGCCTGCACTTAAATTTGAATACAGCAATTTTGTAGTCACCGCAGGTGTATTTGATAGGTGCAAAACTCCACTTTTATTATCCGTATACATTTCAGATAGGTGTTTTTTTTCACTTTGGCGCAGGCCAGCTTTGTTCATAGATCCACCTTGCACTTAAATTTGAATACAGCAATTTTGTAGTCACTGCAGGTTTATTTGATAGGTGCAAAAATACCTTTTATTATCCGTTTACATTTCAGATAGGTGTTTTTTTCACTTTGGCGCAGGCCAGCTTTGTCCATAGAGCCACCTTGCACTTAATGTGAATACAGCAATTTTGTAGTCACCGCAGGTGTATTTGATAGGTGCAAAACTCCACTTTTATTATCCGTATACATTTCAGATAGGTGTTTTTTTCACTTTGGCGCAGGCCAGCTTTGTTCATAGATCCACCTTGCACTTAAATTTGAATATAGAAATTTTGTCGTCACCGTAGGTGTAGAGTATTTGATAGGTGCAAAAAATACCTTTTATTATCCGTATACATTTCAGATAGGTGTTTTTTTCACTTTGGTGCAGGCCAGCTTTGTCCATAGAGCCACCTTGCACTTAAATTTGAATACAGCAATTTTGTAGTCACCGCAGGTGTATTTGATAGGTGCAAAAATACCTTTTATTATCTGTATACATTTCAGATAGGTGTTTTTTTTCACTTTGGCGCAGGCCAGCTTTGTTCATAGATCCACCTTGCACTTAAATTTGAATACAGCAATTTTGTAGTCACCGCAGGTTTATTTGATAGGTGAAAACTCCACTTTTATTATCCGTATACATTTCACATAGGTGTTTTTCACTTTGGTGCAGGGCATCTTTGTTCATAGATCCACCTTGCACTTAAATTTGAATATAGCAATTTTGTCGTCACCGCAGGTGTATTTGATAGGTGCAAAAAAATATCTTTTATTATCCGTTTACTTTTCAGTAGGTGTTTTTTTCACTTAGGCGCAGGCCAGCTTTGTCAATAGAGCCCCCCTTGCATTTAAAATTTGAATCAGAATTTTGTAGTCCCGCAGGTGTATTTGATGGGTGAAAAAATCCACTTTTTTTAAAAATCCGTTTTCATTTCGATAAGTTTTTTTTTCATTTTGGGCGCAGGCCAGCTTTGTCCATAGACCCCTTGCATTTAAAAATTTGAATACAGAAATTTTGTAGTCCCGCGGGTGTATTTGATAGGTGAAAAAAAATAACTTTTATTATAATAGTTTTTAAATAGCTGTATTGCACGTGGTAGGCCCCTAGTTTTTTAAAATAGCCATTGTACGACAATTTTGATAAAAAAAATTTCTGCAATTTTCTGTTTGTCATTGCTGCAAAAAACACAATTTCTCATTGTGTAACTTCTAAATGTTTTATTGGGCTGTTGTATCTCAGTTTGGCGCAGTGCGCACTTGTATGATTTTTGTGAAAACTTCAATTCCTGTCCTACTGGGCATTTGTAAATCCCTGGGACGAAGGGGGAAACATTGATTTTGTCTTACGGTTCTTCCACCAGCCGCATTTCACAGGTTTCGCAAGAATCATTTCATTTTTCTAACTAGTTGGCTGTAGGAAATGAGAGGGGATTTTAAAAATACTGTGATTTTCCATCTTTTAATAAGGGGGGGGACGAAAAACTCTTCCATATTTCTTAAAATTTTTTCTTTCTGAACATGGAGCGAAATGCAGGTGGTAAGCGAGCAAAGAGGGGTGTAGGAGGTAGAGGTTGAGAGAAGGGCCCCTTCCAGTGTGGCGCAACAGCAGCCAGCGCATTGTGGGTTTGGGATCGTAGGCCCGTCATGCTGGGCAGGGCCCTGTAAATCTCAGTAACAAACAGGTCCCCAATCGTTTTCAGGGGTTAATGAACCCTGACCCGCAGTCTTACCCCCTTGTCCTCCCAGTATGGCCACAAATGTCGTCATCGCATCATCGCATCCTTTCAACATGAAGCGAAAGGCACCCCCAAATGTCAACGTGTACCCCCATGTGGATAATCCATTTTTGAAGACCTTTTTGATGAAAAAAATGGGGTGGGGGGTCAAAAGGCTGTTAAAAGATCAAGGGCCCAAGGGGGATGTTTTTTGTCTGCTCTGACGCCCAGTTATGATCCCCATCGAGGAGGAAAAGGAAGCGGTCAATGGGAAAAAAATCCGGGCGGCGGCAAGCCTCTTGCTTGTACCCCACAGCCCCTGGATGCAGAATGTCAGGCGCCCAGTCCCCTGTTTTGATGATGTGATGAGACATTGCGGATCCAACGTGGTTTTTCAGCGATTTGTTTGCGAGGTTCTCATGACGGGGGGGAAAGCGATGGGGTAGTGCATACGGGTCCCCCAAAAAAGGGGGGGAGGGTGGTCGCAGAAGTCCGTGAGATGATTCCGCCACCCACGGTCAGGGGAAAAGCCGCTCTCGTATTCCCGTCAAAAGGCCCAGGCCCTCCAAGCCGGGGCCCTTTTTGACCAAGCCTTGATTCCCCAGCGATGTATATGCCCCCTTTGCCGTAAGCATCATTAGAGGAAAGAATTTTAGGTATTTAACCCCCCCAAACAGGGGTCTAGTCACATGCAGCGAATGCATGAGTTGAAATGGAGGCAACATTTGGGCCCAAAAAAAGGCCCACACCGATCCCGGGTTCCAACCATGTCACACCCTCTGTCTCCCCTTTTTTTTTTTTCCCCCGCCACCCCCCAAAGCGTTCCTAGCTGCCATGTCTCTCAGAGTCATGATCAGCAATTCAGCCCCCGCTTCGCCCCCACCGTCGCCCGAGTCCCCCGCACCCAGAGCCCCACCCTACCCTTCTCCTTCCGCCAGTTTGACGACTGCCGCCGTAAGGGGCCCAGTCTAGCAGCAGCCTTCTGTCTCGGGTTTTGGGGAGAGAAGAAACATTTTAAACCCCAAACCATCCAAACCCAAAAACCCTGATTGTCGGCATTCCCAGGCTTTTGGCATTGGAAATGTTGCTTTCTGTCTGGTGGACCGATGGGTTTTTGCCCGCATGACCCTTTCTGCCCCAATCCGATTTCCGGGGCTTTCTTTGCCCGAAAAAGCCGTCCCTGCCCCGGCCCGCCCCGTTCATCTAAAATTTCAACGCGTTGTCTGCTCTGTGTCCCGGGAAAAATCCTCTGACCACCGACAATGGAATAGTAAGCACGGCCAAGTCGCTAATCTCTATGAAGCTCATGGGGGAGGGGGTGGATGTCTTGGTGGTGAGGTGGCTTGGCTCGGCGCAGCTCTTCAAAAATGCAGGGATGGTGCAGGGTCCTTTCCCCCCGGTCCTTGGGGCCCACGTGCCCAGAGAAAACCCGGCCGTGTTGAAATTAATCGTCTCGGAGAACGTCCCCACACAGGTCAGGGGTTGGCGGCTCTCCCGAAGGGGGGAGCGGGTGGGGACAAGAACATGTCAAGAAACTGTGTCAGAAATTTCTAAAGCATCCGGTTGGAATGCCTGCTGAGGAAGGCCCAGGGCTGGTTCGCATTTTTGCCCCTTCGCACCCCGCTTCGTCCCCTCTCTTTCACCCCAATCCCCCCTCCCCCCCCCCCAACCTTTTTTTTTTTTTTTTTTAACCCGCTGATTTCCCCCTCCCATGTCCCGGTTTGGGAGCGCGCAATGCCATTAGCGTACGAGTGATAATAGCCCGACAAAATAGCGGTGCGGACCTTGGGGTGTTGAGCCCAGAGTGGAGGCCCGGGAAAAAAGTCTGCCCTTCCTTTCCAGTTTTGAAGAAGCCCCCAAAATGGTCAGCGCGGACAAGCCCTTTCAGATGAGATTGTGGTGATTTGTTCGGAACGTCTTGGACACTCTGAAACATCAGGGCCCGCCGCGAGGAGGAGGGAGGACACAGATGCGGAACAGAGCCTTTTCTCTCCCGTCGAATCCCCAAGGCCCGACAGTTTCACAATTTTTTTTCGGTCTTCATTAAGCAGTGGTTCGGGGTCCAGGGCTAGTGCAATCAGCTCTCAGGGTGCTCATCTGAGACAAGTCGGGGTTTGGGGTTTAAGCTGTGCGGAGGAAGCGGAGGAGGAGGTATTTTCCCAGACACCGACGTTACCCAGTCCCCGCCCTTGGAAAAAAAGGTTGGCCGAATTTGAGGCGGGGGGGAAGATGAGGAAGATCAGTTTGCTATTGCCCCCGACCGAGGCTTTGGGAAATCAAGGCTCCATTCCCCACATGAGTGCTTGGTGCTCCTTTCCTCCAACATGATCCCCGCATTAAGGCCTCAAAAAGAAAAACAGTTACGGGGGCCCCCCTCCTGGATCCCGGGACAAAACCAAACTCAGCACTTTCCTTCCCCCCAACCCCAAAAAGAGAGTAAATCAGGAAATGGGGACCCTTTTGATTGATCCCTGGAGCATTGTTTTCTCTGCTTCACGTTCTTTTAAATGTCACGGGGGGAATGTCAGCGCGTGACAGCGTAGAGTGCCCAAGGGGCCCCAGCGGCAATGTGGGAGAAAACCCAATGGGTGCCTTGGCAAGCTTATTTTCCCCCTCACCCAAAGCATGTAATGCAGGGCACACATCCAACACACAGAGACAGCTTAAGACATGGGGCACGACTATCTGGTTCAACACCCATGTTTTTGGAGTGTTCCCGGGCCCAAACGATTTTGGGTATCCAAAAGGATGAATGGCCGAGCTCGTGCCACCCATAGAGGTGTTTTCCTGCCAGCAGCCAGCGTCATATTGGGGACCTAAGAAGCTGGAGGAGTCATTTCAGACAAAACGCATCTGGGTTTCCCCCAGATAATGTGGATGTTTGCATTCATCAAGATGAATAGGGAGGATCTTTGATGTTTTGGCCCCAAATTTCGAGGTACGATTAGTTGCGGGCTACTTCACTTCCCCTTAAAAAGAAAGGCCCTCTTGAAAAATTTTTTTAAATGATATTTTTTTTCTCAGTTCAAAAAGTCTTTTTTTGGTTTGGTGGTGTGGAGATGTAAAAGAACCCAAAGGGTTTTATGACAAGCCGATTCCCTTTACTCACTTTATCTTTTGAATTTTTCGCATTGTCAAAGGTTTTGAGGGCATGTTTTTGTGAGATACAGCTATAATAATGGTCCTTTTGGAAAGAGTGGGCTTCTAAGGGCATTTTTCCCTCACAATTTTTAAAGTGGTGAGAAATATTTTTTTAATTTTTTTGGGTATGCTGCTTTTAAATGCAGCAATACTACAGGTCCTATTCTAAAAATGGGGTTTTAACAGATTTTATTCTTCACAATTGTCAAAGTGGGTCAAGGTTTATGTTTTGAAATTTTTGGGGGGATTTTGCTGTGAAAATGCAGCTATACTACGGGTCCTTTTCTAAAAAATGTGGTTTCACAGACATTTGTTTTCAAAATTTGTCGGGGACTAGTCATTTTGGGTTTTTGCCTTTTATATTAATTTCGGGTTTTTGGGACAAAAATCTTTCAAAAAGGGATCCCGTTGCAGAATTTTCCTGTTTTTCAATTTGGTTTGTCCCTCTCTAAATTGAAAAATTGTGGGTAGTAATAAGAAAAGAAAAATTGTACGATGTAAAATTTTGAAGAACAAGCGGGTTTTAAAGGAAAAATTTTACCCAGAAGGGTTCCCACAACCTATGAAGGGTCCCAAAGAAAGAGCAGAAAATTCAAACAAAAAGGAATACCTGGAGAAAAGAGAAAAAAAAAATAGGTTGATACATCAAATGTTATAATATACTTTATTACTCCCCCACAATTTCTCATTTAAGAGGTACAAACCTAATTGAAAAACTTGGGAAAACATTCTGAAGGGGATACTATCTTAAAAAGATTTAACCCCAAAAACCCCGAAATAAAATTTTTTAGAAAGGGAAAAAAAAACCTAAAAATTTACTAGCTCCATAGAAATTAAAACAGCAAAAAAACAAAACAAAAAATAACAAAAAAAGATTCGGAAAAATGCTAATCAAAGAGGGGGCATATGCTGTGGTAGAGCTATATGTAAATGTTTTGAATGAGATAAAAAGGAGAAAACCCTTAAATCATCCTTCACGGGGGGAAAAATTTTTAAAATTAGGGGAAATTTAAAAAATGTGGGAGCTCCTAGGGGTGTACCTCATTCCTGCCATTGGGGGATGCAGTACGTGGAAGACTTCCACTAAACTGTCCGTCTTTGTAAATAAGTATAAACATTCGGCAGGGAAGTTTAAATTTATAGCCCCCTCAACCCCTAAAAAAACCCATAACATGCGGGAACCAAATTTTAAGATTCAACCCATAGAATACATTCATCCCAATACGGTAGACAGGGCTAAACAGTTGAGCCTTCGGGAAATTTACTGGATGTACAAGTTGAACACCTTAAGACCACACGGTTTAAATGAAGTCCAAGAGACTATTCTATGATCTGGAGCAAAAATTAAGGAACAATAAAAAAACAATTTGTAGAAGGGAAACAGACCGCATATTAAAAATACGGGGAATTTTAGTCAAGCAAAAAAAAAATTAATTCCTTTTGAAGCACAGATATATATAAAATTTTTTAAAAATTAAATACAAAAATAAAATTCTTTTAAAATTAATGCTGATAATTTTGAATGATAAAAATATTTTACACCCTTAAATGGTGATTGGGAGTTTTCAGACGGGGGTTTTCAACCGGCTCAATCCTTTGATGAAATACCCGGGCATTGAGTTAGAGTGAAGAATTTTATGAATGAAACGTTTTTATGAATGGGAACTTTTATTAGATAGTTAAAAATGGAAAGAGGGGGGTTTGTTTTTAGGGATAATTGCAGTTCAAGAAGGAGTAGATATGTAGTGTGTTAACTAATTATCAGGTAGTAATTAACGTGTCAATCTATCTATTTTATGAATGAAGATTCATTTTATGAATGGGAAAGTTTTATTGTTAACAGCAGCCTCGTTGTCAGATATGGGGGGTATTTAAGGGAAAGGGGCTTAAATGTATTGTTTCCCTCTGATGAAGCGGAGGTAGCTCGCGAAACACGTTATTGAAATAATAAAGTTTACTAGTTTTCAGCCATGGGTTCATTGTAACCTAATTTAAATTCGAGGCTCAGCTATTCCTCCCCCAGTTTATCCCCCCCGTAAAACAAGTTTGGGGTCCATTTATTGATCTTTCCCAAAATTCCCCGGGGGGTCCCCCCTGAACACGGGTGGGAAGGGGCCCCAGCTGCCCAAAAGACGACGGAGCAAAATTTACGCACATTTGAGCTGTACAGGAATTGATAAGCTAAGAAGGGAGTATCATACAATCTTTGCCCCCTACATTTTTTTCTGAAGGCAACCAAAATTCACTTTTTATTTTCAGTACAGATTCACCCCCTGTTTCTACAATAATTTTTTTAGGAGAAGATTGATTTTTTATCAAAAAGGGAAATCCTCATTTGTGACCTCACAATGAAGCCGTTGTGAATAAAAAGGATTTCAATTGGAAATCAAAAAGAAGGCCCCTGTGACTCACAAAGGGTGCCTCATTGTGACCTAAAATCGAGCCTCATTTGTCATCACAATTTGATTCATCAAAATTTTGGGCCCTCACAATGAAGCCTCTTGTAACACACAATGTAAGACAGATAAAATGCACTCGTTTACAGAAAACAGTTGGAGGCTACAAAAGAAAGAGCACAGATCGGGTCCTTTGCAAAAAAGCACTGTATACAGGGAGTGAAAGTTCTCACCTATTTTTGCTGTACTAAACACGGTACAGCTCGTATAATCGTTTGAATTTTTTGATTAGAAGATGAGCGCTCCCAAATTACCCC